>RJWM01033719.1:0-20337 GCA_004363535.1 Dasyprocta punctata
TCTCGGGCAGGAGAAGCACGGAAGGAGCCGCTGGGAGCGGACGCATAGGAGGCTTCTCGGGCAGGAGAAGCACGGAAGGAGCCGTCATGGACGGACGCGTGTGAGGCTTCTCGGGCGTACCTCTCCGGGGACGATTAAAGCTTGCCTACTGCTGCACTGAGTCGTGTGTTTTCCTGCCGGCCGGGACAAGCGCGCGACACCCCTGAGTGTGGACCTTGGGCTCTAAGCCTGCACCAGGCCAAGCCCCAGCACCCTCGGGCAAGCTGTACTGAGGCAGAGAGTTCCGGAAACCAAGACCTGGCCCTTCCTCCCCCACCCCCAGCCGTGCCTTGCCTCATGTGGCCATTTGTCAACAGCTCCCGGATGGCACAAGAGGCTTTGCCCCACTAGGGCAGGAGGGAACCCCGGGAGCAAGGATTGAGAAAGCCGGAGCCAGCCACACCACCCCAGCCCCTGCTGGCCCGGCGCTAGCTGCTCCCTGCCCTGGGTGGTGGGAGTTGTAGCACCCGGGCACGAGATGTGAGGAGGCCTCAGCTGCTGTCCGGATCCCCCAACCTCCAGGGGAGACCCAAGGAACTCACAAGAAACCTCAGCCCTTGATGAGGAAGAACTGCCCCACTCCAGAATCTGCTATGGCTCCCTATCACCCACCGTCAAACCGCATCTTCTCTATCGGCCGGGAGCCAGCTCCCCCAGGCGGCCCGAGCTGGACAGTCACTTGTAGCAGGGCACACAGTGCCACGTCTGAGGGGTGAGGACCCCCAGGGCAGCAGCCCTCACACTCCCCAAGGAGTTGTGCCATTTTAGCTTCTGAAAAGCAAGTATAGTTCACTTTGTTTCCCGTCTTAAGTGGTCCAGGATGGACTGACCTGGAGTCGGTTCTCCCTTCTCCTTGAGGGGAAAAGCAGAGACCAACAACAGAGGTACACATCTGCGATCCAGCACTCTGGGAAGCTGAGGCAGGGAGATCGCCAAGTTTGAGCCCAGTCCAGGCATCATAGCAAGACCCTGTCTCGAAAGAAAAAGTAAAATGGCCAGAGTGTAGCTCAGAACTAAGGTCCTGGGTGCAATTCCTCAATCCCTGGGAGACAGAGAGACAGAGACAGAGAGACAGAGACAGAGACAGAGACAGAGACAGAGACAGAGACAGACAGACAGACAGAGACGGGGAGGGGGGAGCACATGGCCAGCAGAGAAGCCACAGGCTTGGGGATTCTGAGCCGGCCCCAACCTGCCAAAGGCCCTGGACAAGGTCCCCAGAAACTGGGGTGCATTTTTAACTTTCAACTCCAGGCTCCCTAATCACAGCGTCTTTCAGGTGTTTCTCTGAGAATGTTCCCGCCGGGAGAAGCGCGCCCTCTGGTGGCCGGCTGGGTCCTCCCACCCAGCGTCCCCAGCCCCCCGCGGGCAGGAGATGAGCGGCGAGCCGCTTCCTGTTTCCAGCGCCCGCCTCCCGCTGCAGTTCGCATCCCCGCCCGAGCGCCCCCTGGGGTCAGGTCAGTGGCCAGAGGTTCCAAAGAAGCACGGACCCCGCTTTTGAATCAATTCCAAACCATTCTCCGCCCCACACCCCTTTTTGTCTCAAAAAGGTTGGGGGCCCCGGGCATGATGGCACACGCCTGTAATCCCAACACTCGGGAGGCTGAGGCAGGAGGATCACAGCCAGTTTGAGGCCAGCCTGGGCTACCTACTGGGTTCAAGGTCAAGCTGAACTACATAGCAAGACCCTGCCTCAAAAAAACAAAACTAAAACAAAACAATGAAACCAGGGGCACTTTGCTGAGCTACACTGCCAGGCCTTGTTTTTTCTTTTAAAACATGATCTCTTGGGGTTGGGCACCCGCCTGGCATGTGCAAGGTCCTCAGTTCAATTCCCAATACAAACAAAAAAAATTCAAAAATGATCTCTGAATTGCCTGTCAAACCAGGCGTGGTGGCGCACGCCTTTAATCCCAGCACCCAGGAGGCTGAGGTAGGAGGAGCAGTGTGAGTTCGAGGCCAGCTTGGGCTACAACGTGAGCGCAAGGCCGGCCTGAGCTACACAGTGTGACCCTGCCTCAAAAAAACTAGGGCCGGGAGTTTGGCTCAGTGGCTTAAGTGCCTGTCTGGCAGGTGCAAGGTTATGAGTTCAATCCCCTGGTGCCACAAATAGATAAATAAATACATAAATAAATAAATAAATTGCCCGTCAGCCTGGAACTTGCAATCCTCCTGCCTTGGCCTCCACCTGGAGCAGCAGGGATTACAGGCATGCACCACCGCGCCCAGTGCTAAGAGTTTTTTGAATCCACCGCCCTCGCGGTAACATTCAAATGCTTGGACTTCATTCTCTCCACAAACTCCAGGTCTTGGTGAGCCAGGCTGAGGCCACAGCTGGGGCGGGGCCTGCACTGCCTGCTACTCACGGGGCTCAGCAGGGAAGCTGAGGCAGCTCTGCCCTGCCTGGCTTTCACCCCGAAAGCACAGCAGGAGCCCTGGCCCACCCTTGGAGGAACTGGAGAGTGGCACCCTGAAAGCCAAGACAAGCACCTCTTTTCCCTGGAACCCAGGGCCTCGCACTGATTTATATCCCTAGCCCTTTTGTTGTTTGGTTTTGGTTTGGTTTTTTGAGATAGGGTCTGTGTAGCCCAGGCTGGCCTTGAACTCACGGCCACACCCCTGCCTCAGCCTCCCAAGTGCTGGGGTCACAGGTGTGCACCACTGCAGCCAGCTCTGTGGTATATCTGTGAAGTCCTATCCCACAGCTGTCCCCTCCTCAGTATGACTTTCCTGGTGGCCAGTGCCCTCCCACCACTGCCCCTCTGATTTCTTCCCCAGCCTCAGCTTTTTGGGAGGCTTCTGAGCGCTGGTGCCCCCCGGACCCAGGCTCTTGCACCCCTCTGCATTGCCTTGGTCTGCTCGCTCATTAACTCCTCTACTCAGACACTGCCCATCTGGTCCCTCCTAGAGCCGGGCCACTTCTTGGGGAGGCTGAGGCAGGAGGATTGCAATTTCAAGGCCAGCCTAGACTATGTAATGAGTTTGAGGTCAGCTTGTTTCAGTACAAGACAAAAAGAACTGTCCAAGGAAGAGACAAGAGGGTCTGTATTTTCAAAAGACATCCCTGACCCAGAGGTATAGCTTGGTGGCAGAATGTGTTCATAGCATGCATGAAGGACTGAGTTCAGCCCCGGTGTGTGTGCACGCATGCACACACACACACAAACACAAACACACACAAAGTACTGGGAAGAGAGAGAAAGAGAGATGGATTTGTCTGCTGATACTGAACCATTCCAAAACATAGGATGTAAAAAGAATCAAGATTTAAAGTTGGGTGTGGTGGCCCACACCTGTAATCCCAGCACTCAGGAGGCTGAGGCAGGAGAATAACTTCCAGTTCAAGGTCAGCCTGGGATACAAAGTTCAAGGTCAGCCTGGACTATATACTGAGACCCTGCCTCAAAAAGACAAAAAGGTTTTGGAAAAAAAAAAAAAGTGGGGCTCAATCGCATAAGCATCTGCCTTGCAAGCACAAGGTGCTGATTTCAATTCCCAGTACGAACAAAATAAAAAATAGTGAGTAGCACCCACTTGTAATCCCTAATACAAGCACTCATCAAGGCTGAAGCAGGAGGACTGCTATGAGTTTGAGGTCAGCCTGGACTACATAGTGAGTTCAAGGCCAGTCTGAACCATATAGTGGGATCCTGTCTTGGAAAAAAAAAAAAAAACAGCAAGCTAATAAGGTTCAGGACAGTATCTAAGATATACTATTCTGTGTAAAAATCAAAAGTGTGTGTGAGAGAATCTGTACATGGGTCTCTTAGCATCATATAGCACCCATAGGAGAAACCAAAAGACCAGCCACAATGTCACTTCCAGAGAGGAAAGCAAGGTAGTTGGGGATGAGGAGGAAAAAGTTGTTTTTTGTTTTCCTAACACAAAAAACCTTTTGATTTTCTTTCCTATTTTTTTTTTTTTTTTTGTACCGGGGATCGAACTTATGACCTCACACTTGCCAGGCAGGCGCTTGTGCTACTGAGGTAAATTCCCCAGCCCCTTTTGATCCTTTATTACTCAATAAAGGTTCATTTTTTTTATTTAGTTTTTTTTTAATAGGTTCTCATTTTATAGTTCAGGCTGGTCTTGAGCTCATGATGATCTTCCTGCCTCAGCCTCCTTAGTGCTGGAATTATAGCACACTAGGATTTTTAGCTTTCTGACTGTGCTTGTGCCTCCAGCACTTCCACAATGATTTTTTAGTGCTTTCCCGGCCTTCTCAGTGTAAAGGCAAACAGTTCTGTTTCCTGAGACTCCTGCAGCCTAGTTTGGTTAGAGGCTGCAAGGGGCTGGAATAGCAAAAGGAGACTTTTTTTTTTTTCATTCTAGGCCATTTTTAGTTTCACTTGAATTTGTACTACATATAAAAAAGAAGCAACCTGACCAGGCATGGTAGCTCACACCTGTAATCCCCACTCGGGAGGCTGAGGCAAGAGGATCGCTGCGAGTTCGAGGCCAGCCTAGGCCACAAAGTGAGTTCAAGGCCAACCTGAACTCCACAGTGAAACTATGTCTCAAAAAAAAAAAAAAAAACAGAAGAAGAAGGAGGAAGAGGAGGAAAGGGAGGAGAGGGAGCAGGAGCAGGAGCAGGAGCAGGAGCAGGAGCAGGAGCAGGAGAAGAAGGAGAAGGAGGAGAAGCAGCAACCTGGTAAAAGTCCAGGCTCCCAGATGATCGTGCGGCAGAGTCAGAATCTGGCGCCCCCTTCTGATCTAGAACAGTGGCCGCAGAGCCCCAGAGGAGCTCCTGCCTTCTGGGAAAGCTCGGTTGCTCTGGCTTCCTGCCTGGGTCATGCCGAGTCCCTGCAGCTGCCTCCCCAACCATGCAGAGCAGACCCAACGTGCTACGTGCGTGCAGTCGGACCGGAGGAGAAGCATAAACCTTAAATCAGAAAACGAATATTTCTTTTCCTAGAGAAAATAAGACTTACACATTGAGAGGATCTGGGGACAAAAAGGGATTTTTGATCTTTTTATTTAAGCAGAACGAATTTTTTGCCAGGTGTGGTGGCCCTGACCTGTGACTCTTGCTAAATTGCCCACATGGGGTTTGAATTTATGAGAGAAAGAGGAAAAGACAGGATCCCTGCCCTTCTGAGGTGTGTGGTCATCTGAGGGACTTGCCCTGATTTGTCAGTAGCTTCATAAGTCACAAAGACAGCTGTAAACATGGCACCAAAGAGTGGATGAGAACAGGGGTTCCTATATCAGCCAGCGTGGGAGGGTCAAGCTTCCCCGGGAAGGGGAAGATGGAGCGAGCAGGGCGCCCAGGTCTGGAAAGTCGTTACACTTGGTAGAGACAGAAGGAACTTGTCCTAAGGCAGATCCGGACCACATCTCACAGTCCAGGGCTCTTCCCTCCCTGCAGGGCTCCGGAGAAGTTGCCTAATTAACCCAGACAAGCATTTGGTTAAAGTAGTATTCCCTTTGACTTCCTCTTGGCAGCTAAAAGACAGTCCTGGAGCAGAACAGTCACCACCCTGAACCTTCAGTAGGCAGTGACAGGGACAGTGGCGGGGACGCAGCTCGGGGGTAAAGCTCGCAATCCCCAGTTCTAAAACAAAAACAGGGCAAAGCTCACTTTGCTGCTCGGGGGATCAAACCCAGGGGTGTCCCCGCACACTAAGCTACAGTCTACCACTGACCTCTACTCCCAGCCCCAGCCAAGCCTTAAAACAAAACAAAACAAAACTGATTGACCCTAAATTTTTATTCTAATCCCTGGATTTGGGCCAAGTTGAGTATGTTAATCCTTGTGGGTGAATGTGGGGGCTTTCAGGGGATGGATTGACTGGGTTTATTGTTCGAGTTTCACCGTAGCCACTCTCTTTTTCCCCAGGACTGGAGATTGAACCCGGGGTTTCCGCACTGACCTATATCCTACCCCAGGCCCTTTTTGAGACAGGGTCTAGCCAAAGTAATTGCCCATGCTGGTCTCGAACATTCAATGGCTAAACTTCTCCTATCTGTTTCCCAGAGTGTTGGGATTACAAGTGAACACCACACCCAGCTTTTTTGGTGTTTTTGTTTTGTTTTTGCTCTTGAAAAGGAGAAAAAAACAGGATCTTGCTATGTAGTCCAAACTGGTTTTGAATTCGAGATATTCAGCCTCCTGATGACGGAGATTACCGATATACACACCATGGCTAGCATAAATGTGGTATTTTCATACACGTACCACATAACATACTTTGATCAGATCCATTCCCCCGTTTCCCTCCCTTACACTGTCTTCCCTCCTTATTCTCTTCCTCTTTTATTTCTTTCTGAGACAGTGTAGTTCAGACTGGCCTCAAACTCACTATCTAGTCCAGACTGTCCTCAATTTCTGGATCCTCCTGCTTCAGCCTCCTGAATGCTGAGATTACAGGTATGTGCCACTGCACCCAGACCGATTATCTACATTTCCTAAAACTGCATTTATTTTATATTACTCGTATAATACAAAGTTTCAAAAGCAAAGTTCTTGAAAGAATCATTTCATGGTAATCTTAAGGAGAGATAATTATCTTAACCTCTACAGGTACTTGAAACTTCCTAAAATAAATATATACTCTTTTGGCACTCTGGGAGGCTGGCAAAGGAGCACCAAAAGTTCCAGCTTAGTCTGGGAGGCCGGCAAAGGAGCACCAAAAGTTCCAGCTTAGTCTGGACAATTTAGGGACTTAGTGAGACCCTGTCTCAAATAAAAAAATAAAAGGGTGAGGATGTAGCTCAGTGCAAAGGCCCTGGTTTCAACACGCAGTACTGGGGGGAAAACCACACTCTGAGGAGGATATGTTTGTTCTAAAAATGCTTCCCATAGACAATTTCTTACCCAGGCTGGTTACTGAACCTGCACCTCTCTTACAAAATTATCTGAAGAGTCACTACTAGTCTGCTAGTGCAGGGGCTATAAAAAATAACCTCTAAAACAGGGATGAGTCCTTTCTTTGGATTTTGAGGATGAAATTAATTAATATAGATAACTGACTTGGACCATCAAGTCCTGAGTGCTCTAGGAGTGCCCAGGGGTAAGAAAGGATAGAAAAGATGGAAAAGAAGGAATGATTCTGCTATTTATTCATTTATTTATTTATTTATTTTTGAGAGAGGGTTGCACTCAGCAGTTCAGGCTGGCCTTGAACTAACTATGTAGTAAACTCGTGAAAATTCTCCTGTCTCAGCTTCCCGAGCACTAGGGTTACAGGTGTACACCACCACACCTGGCTTCTGCAAGCATACAGTAAAGAGCAAATAAGACTGAGGCCCATGGCACAGGCCACACTGTAGGGTTCGCGTCCACCTCGGGCAGACAGCAGAGCCCACAGGGCAGGGTGTAGGAAAAGCTCCAGAATTAGCTGGGTACAGTGGTGCATGCAGTAATCCCAGCATTTTGGGAGGCCGAAATAGGAGAATCGCTAAATTCAAGTCCTGCCTGGGCAATTTCTTAAGACTCTGTCTCAAAATTACAACAAAGAAACAAACAAAAAAGCCAGGCATGGTGGCGCACACCTGTAATCCCAGCACTTGGGAGGCTGAAGCAGGAGGATTGTTGTGAGTTCAAGACCAACCTGGGCTACCAAGTGAGGTCAAGGCCAACCTGAACTGCATAGGGAGACCCTGTCTCAAAAAGGAAAAAAATAAAAATAAAAATAAAAGGCTGGGAACGTAGCTCAGTGGTGGGAATTCAACCATGGGTTTGATTCCCCAGTACTATCAAAAACCTAAAAAAAAGCCCCTATTGAACTCAAGTTACAAGAGGTGAATCTGGTCTCAAAATGGAGGTAAAACTGCTGCCCTGTCACCCCCAGTACGACTCCGGCCATCGCTGTCACCGCCTGGGGGAGGAGGGCCATGAGCCAAAGGGACCAGAGCAGTTGAGGAAATGGTTTATTGGCGGTCTGAGCTTTGAAACTACAGATGACAGTTGAAGAGAACATTTTGAGAAATGGGGCACACTCACAGACTGTGATAATGAGAGTTCCCCAAACAAAATGCTCCAGGGGCTTTGGCTTCATGACTTACTCTGGTGTTGAAGAGGTACATGCAGCAATGTGTGCTCCATCACACGATGTCGATGGGCCGTAGCGGAACCGAAGAGAGCTGTTTCTAGAGAGGATTCAGGAAAGCCTGGCGCCCACCTACCAGGGAAGAAAATTTTTGTTGGTAGTATTAAAGAAGATACAGAAGCATATAATTTGAGAGACTACTTTGAAAAGAATGGTAAGATTGAAACCATAGAAGTTAGGGAAGAAAGGCAGAGTGGGAAAAAGAGAGGATTTGCATTTATAGCTTTTGATGATCACAATACAGTTGATAAAATTGTGGTTCAGACCAAAAAAGTGTTGTTCAGAACTACCACACTATTTTTTTTTTTTTTTTTTTACGGCACCAGGGATTGAACTCACAACCTCGCACCACTTAAGCCACTGAGCCAAACTCCCGGCCCTAGTTTTTTGAGGCAGGATCGCACTATGTAGCTCAGGCCGGCCTTGAACTCACAATGCTCCTCCTACCTCAGCCTCCTGAGTGCCAGGATTAAAGGCGTGCGCCACCAACTACCACACTATTAATGGGCACAATTGTGAAGCGAAAAAGGCCCTTTCTAAACAAGAGATGCAGTCTGCTGGAGGTTGTGGAGGTGGATCCAGCAACTTTGTGGGTTGTGGAGGAAACTTTGGAGGTGGCGGAGGGAATTTTGGCCATGGTGGAAACTTTGGTGGAAGAGGAGGCTGTGGTGGTGGAGGAGCTGACAGCAGAGGTAGTCATGAAGGAGGCGATGGTGGATATAATGGGTTTGGAGGTGATGGTGGGAACTATGGGGGTGGGCCTGGTTACAGTAGTAGAGGAGGGTATGGTGGCGGTAGACCAGGATATGGAAGCCAAGGTGGTGGCTACGGGGTGGTGGAGGAGGATAGGATGGTTACAGTGAAGGAGGGAATTTTGGTGGTGGGAACTCTAATGATTTTGAAAATTACAGTGGACAACAGCAGTCAACTTACGGACCCGTGAAAGGGGGCAGTGCCTACGGTGGTGGTTATGGCTCTGATGGTGGAAGTGGTGGCTATGGTGGCAGCAGGTTTTTAAAAAACAACAGAAAAGGGCTACAGTTTTAGCAGGAGGGAGAGCAAGGAGTTGTCAGGAAAGCTGCAGGTTCCTGTGAGACAGTCGTTCCCGATGCATTAGAGGAAGTGTAAGAAGGAATGATGACCCACAGTCAGAAAAGTGACCACAGCTTCAAGAGGAAACCCTTCTGGTTCAGGACTATCATAGCCACAGTTTGCAAAAAGTGCAGCTATTGATTCCTGCAATGTAGTATCAATTAGATGTACATTCCTGTGGTCTTTTATCTGTTGTAGCTTTGTCTTTTTCTTTCTTTTCATTACATCAAGTATATTGCCCTGTTAATTGTGATGGTGGTACCAGGAATAAAAAATTAAGGAATTTTTAACTTAAAAAAAAAACCTAAAATAATTTTTAGAAATGGGCCCTCGGGGTCATGATCCATAGTACTGTAATGGCTAGCGTCAGAGCCAAGGCGATGTCCCACGACCTCCCCTAAACTCCACGTTCCCACTCGTCGCGACGAAGATGAGGCCCCCGCAATGGGATGGGAACTACAGTTCCCAGCATGCAACGGGGCACGCTACATTGCGCCTTGCCGTGCGCCGCGCCAAATCCTGCTGGGAGTTTCATTGACTTCGAGGCCCCGCTCGGATCGACCCCCTCCCTTTTCCTCTAGGCCCCGCCCCTCAGCAGAGCGGATGACCTCGCCGAGGCCCAGGAGCTTCTTCCTTCTTCTCTGTCATTGGCCCAGTGTGGCTGCCATTCGAGAGAGAGGCGGAGAAATTGCTTCCTGATTGGTGAATTCCGTTTGGCGCCAACTAGGATAAGGAGGCGGGGCAGCGGCGGTCCCTTGGAAGCAACTAATACCGCGAAAAGCCACTTGGGGTGGAGAGTAGGAAGGCGAAGGTCAGCAGGTTTCCCTGCGACCCGAGACAGGAGCAAAAGAGCGAGAAACGTGGAGAGAGCGAGCCGGGCCGTCGCTTCGGGGGGGTCTCTCCCGCTCCCCTTCTGCGCCAGCCACACTTGTTTAGCTTTAGTCTTCGGGTTGCCGCCGCCCGCCCCCCTGGCCTCGCGGGGTGAGAGCGGCGCCCCGAGCTTGCGGCTGGATCCCCGCCCGCGCCGCCTGTCCGCGGCCGCTGCGTCCCGAAACCGCGGGGTCGCGCTGGGCTTTGAGCCGCGGACACGGAGGACGGAGCGGGAGCCGGGGAGGCCGGCGCCGCCATGGAGCTGGGCCCGGAGCCCCCGCACCGCCGCCGCCTGCTCTTCGCTGGCAGCCCCTCTCCTGTGTCGCCCGGGGCCGCCAGGTCGCTGTTGGGCGCGCCGGCGGCCGGGGGGCTGTCGCCTGTCACCACCCTGACGGTCACCATGGACAGGCTGCAGGCCCTGGGCAGGTAATGGGTCGGGAGGGCCGCGGCGGGGTGGTGGGGTCGCCATGGGCACCGTGCTGACCCGGGCGGGGGCTTCCGCCCGAGCCGGGCCCAGGAAGGACTCCCTGCGACCCCTTGTCCCCTCTCTGCTCGTTTGTGGCCTCGTCCCTGTCCGGGAAGCTCCTGGCCATCGCCGCACCGCCCCCCCCCCCCAGCCACGCGCAGGACCGTGGTTTCCCGGAGCTTTGTTCCTGCCCAACAAAGGGATCCGGGGTTTTCTCTCCCAGATCTTTGTGGCCCCTCACGTTTCCGATGACCACCTCTCCGCGACCCGAAGCCCAGGGTTTTTTGCGGGTTTTTTTTCCCCCTTGCTGGAAATCTCCCTGGACTTCTTACAGCCAAAAAGTGCATCCCACAGTGTTTCCGAGGTCGCTGCTTTCCTGCGATCGTGGGCATCACATTTTCTGACACCCACGTGTGATCTCTTCCCCAACTTCTGAAAAGCGAGGCCTCCCATCCTCAGTGCCTTCCGCCGCTCCTTCCAGCTCTGCACCTCGAGCGTGGGCTCTTACTGGAAGACCACCCCAACAATGGCCATCTTCTCTGTGTCCCCCGTGTGGCCCACACACACCTTTCTTGGCTTGAGGGCCAGCTGGGTGTTCGGGGTGGCCAAATGGAGTCGGTGGCCTGGCAGAGAGGTCAGTGTGGTTCTGACAGCCGGGCTGTTTCACGACCCATCTCCTGTGTGTGATCCTTACTTGTGTCCCTGTGATCGCTCACGTGGACGTGTTCCTCTTGATTTCAGTGAGTGTGAGCAGCCGCTGGAGGTGAGGAACAGCAGCAGTCTGCAGAGAATGGGCTCCTCTGAATCAACTGACTCAGGTATTCTTGGTTTTTCGAGACAGGGTCTTGCAATGTAGTCACTGTGTAACCCAGGCTGTCCTCCATCCTCCTGCCTCAGCTTCCTGAGTGTTTGGATTACTGGATCGTGAGGCTACACCTGGTTTCAGGTATCCTTTTAATCTTCACCCACCATGTGTCTGCTGTGTGGGCAGCAGTACCAGGAATTTTTCTTGAAATGTCCTTTCACCTAGAAACTATAAGTGGCATTCAGAGACTCTTAATGGGGTAAAATGAGAATCAGGTCATCAGAAGTATAATAGAATTGCTTCAGTGATCCTGGTGTGGAGGAAGTGTGCCGTGCGACCCATTCTGCTCTATGAGTAGAATATTACTGCAGGCTTGCACGGGCTCAGTGTTTGGGACACAGGCTAGGGAAGTGCCAAGAGCAGAAGTCCTAAAATGTAGTTAGTATGTGTAGGGCTTTTTTTAGGGGTGTAATAGGGATGGACTGAACCTAGGGATGCTATCACGGAGCTATATACCCAACCCTTTCTGTGTTTTTATTTTTTCCTTTGTCTTTTTGAGACAGGGTTTACTCTACACTTCAGGCTGACCTTGAACTCACTTTGTAGCCCAAGTGATCTTTCTGCCTCAGCCTCAGGGTTTTGTCTCAAATTTTAAGTCCTCCTACCTCAGCCTCCTATGTAGCTAGAATTACAAGCATGTGCCCTTGCCCCTAGTTAATGGTTGCTTTGTTTGTTTGTTTGTTTTTGGTGGTACCAGGGATTGAACTTGGGGCCTTAATACTGAGCTACATCGCAGCCCTCAAAGTGACTGACCCTCACTAAGTTGCCCAGGCTAGTTTCAAATTTGAGGTCCTCCTGTCTCAGCTTTCCAAAGTGCTGGAGTTACAGCCATGAGCTACCACACCCAGTAAATCTGTATTTTTTAACAAAGAAATAGCATTGTGTGCTCTTGAGTACTAAGTGATGGTTTTCTTTCCCTATACAGGTTTCTGTCTGGACTCTCCTGGGCCCTTGGACAGTAAAGAAAAGTACGTGTTCCTGCTTTGAAATATCTGTACTTCTAAACCTTCCTTAATGTTTAAGTGAATTCTTGATGCCGTGGAGCAGAGCCCTAGAGTTAGCTATTATTCCTAGGTGCCTGGATCCTGGAAACCATAGCTTAGCGTCTTGCGAATGAGTAGTTTGTGTTAGCAGTTTTGAGAACATTTTCTCCCTCATTGTAGCTATAATTTAGGTGTTTTGGGGTCTGCTCTAAGCCCTTTCCCTACCTTGTGACATTAAAATCTTAAAAGAATGTGTATTTTGGATTTTTTAAGATTGGGTCTCACTATGTAGTTCAGGCTGGTAACAATCATCTTACCTCAGCCTCCTGGGTGCTGGGATTACAGGGATGCGCTACCACACCTGGCAAGAGAATGTGTGTATCTTAAGAGAAGACAGCCAGGGATTTAGCTGGGCAGCATAAGCGCCTCCCTGGCAAGCACGCATGAGGTTGTGAGTTCGATCCCTGGTACCAAAAAGAGAGAAGACTCCCAAGTTTGCTTGGATTTTTCAAGACAGGGTCTCATTAAATTGCTAAGTTGCCTAGGCTGGGTTCAAGAGGTAATGTTATTGTTAGATCACTAGGTTTTTTTATTTTTCTTGGTACTGGGGATTGAAGCCAGTGTCTTTACATTGAGCTACATTCTCAGCATTTTCTTTTTTTTAATTTTGTTTTTTTGTTTGTCTGTTTTTAAGATGGGGTCTCACTATGCAGTTCAGGCTGGCCTTGAACTAGCAGCGATCCGTGCACTGGAATTACAGGAATGTGCCACGATCCCCCACCCCACCCCTTTTTTTTTCTTAATTTTAAGACAGACTAAGTTGCTAGGTTCCCCAGGCTGAGCTGAACCTCGGATCACCCCTTCAGTCTCTCAGAGTGGTGGAATTCCAGGTGTGTGCCAACATGCCTGGCTGCAGGTTGGCTATTTTACCTAGAGCCTCGTGTCTGGCGTGCTCCAGGAAATCTTTTCTTCCATCTCTTGTTAAAAGGGAAATCTGTTTGACTGCCCCCACTACCACCACCAACTTCAGACTCAACCGTGTATCTGCTAATACGAATACCTCTCGGGATGCTTTGTTCTAATTACCTTCTGGTCTTATTCCAGCCTTGAGAATCCCCTGAGGAGAATACATTCCCTACCTGTAAGTTAGTTTTTGGTTATTTTGAACTACTGCCTGTCATTTCCTGCTCCAGTTAGGAAGGGCAAACTACTCTTCTGCAGTCTTAGAAGCACTGGGGACACTGCCTAGAGCAACTAAATAATGGCTGCCTCTTTTAAGGACTTTGTCCTCTGCCTGTCAGTTTTATCAACAGGAAGTTTTCGTGCAAATGTCACTGGGGGTGGTGGCTGCACTGTAATTAGCTGCTGGGAGAGCTTGGGCCTGGCGAGATTGGATGTACTTCCTGCCCTGCCCCACCACGTAGGGACCGAGTCTTCCGGTCCATTTTTCCTTATGTTCTCTTTCCTTCTTTCACTTCAGCAGAAGCTCCTGGGATGTAGCCCAGCTCTGAAGAGAAGCCATTCTGACTCTCTTGACTCTGACATCTTTCAACTCATGGACCAAGATGAGAACAAGGAGAATGTGAGTGGCATCTGCGTGCTGACCTGGGGCAGAGGAAACCTGTGCAGAACTTTCTGGAAGAGGTGGCCTCAGCCTGCTTCCTTTCTTGCTGAATTTTACTTTAGTTTTTGGTACTGGGGAGTGACTCTAGGACCTTCATGCTTGGCTACATTCCCAGCCTTTTTGTTTTATTTTGGGACAGGGTCTCTCCCTAAGTTGCCCAGGCTAGGTTTAAATTTACAAATCCTCCTGCCCCAGCCTCCTGTTGTGCTGGGATTATAGGCATGTGAACCCAGGGCTTTCGCACTGAGCTACACCTCCAGCCCTTTATTTTTTTATGATGAGAGTGGGTCTCCTTAAATGCTGAATTATGCAGGCTGGGCTTAAACTCCAGATCCTCCTGCCTGAGCCTCCCAGAGTGCGGGATGACGGGCCTGTGGCACCAGGCCTGATCCTCTCTAAGACCTGACATGGGCGACTTTGCATCAGATAGACATCGGAAAAAAACCAGGGAGTAAATGGAACTTTTCCTGTCTTCCATGTTTTTGTTTTCTTTTTCAGCAGTACTGCAAATTTAATTCAATAAATAATAATTTATTTGCACTGAAGCACATCCCCACCTGGCCCTTTTTTAAATTTTGAGACAGTCTGGCTAAGTTGTCCAGGCTGGGCTCAAACCTACAAACCCTCCTGCTTCAGCCTCCCACAATGCTAAGATTATAGGTGTTTGCTACCATGTCCAGCACATAATGTTTATTTTTTTCCTTTTCCCTTCCCTGTTACAATGCCACAGTTCACTATCCTTATGATCTTGTAATTGAGTGTAAAGCCCTGTGCCTCCATGGACTCCCCTGACTGTCCTGTTGGGCATCTTGGTGGGTGGCGGAGGCAGAGTATGAAGATGGCTTCCAGCCTGGGTGCGCACGCTCTGCGTGGTACTAGACCGAGCCGAGGCTGCGCTCTCCCAACCTTGCCTGCCCGGGTCTGTTCTGGAGGGAGAACAGCCACAGGTGGCCAGGAAAGAGTCCTCTGCTGTCGTCCTGTCTCCTTGGGGACCTTGGGCACACCATCTAGCCCGGAAGGCCCGTTTCTCCTGTAACGTGGGGCAGTCAGGGTGTGTTTGGTGAGTTCATATACAAAAAGTACTAAGTGGGGTGTTGGCAATACAGATACCTGATGATAGCTGTAGCTTCATTTAGGAACAAATTCTTAGTCGGGCATGATGGTGCACACCTGTAATCCCAGCACTTGAGAGGTTGAGGCAGGGGGAGCCCTGTGAGTTCAAGGCCAACCGCAACTGCATAGGGAAACCCTGTCTCAAAAAAGGTGGGGAGGGGGACAAATTCTTCATTGGCTGTTAGGATGGCAGCACGAGTGCCTTTGAACTTGAAGTGGAATCATAGCCTATGTATTTTGTCACACATGGCTTTGATTCAGCATTGCGAGAGAACCGGCCACACTGAGTAAATCTGTAGGGTGGTTTTTTGGACTGTCTCACCCAGTTGCTAGTTGTTGCCTACTCTGGGCTCAAACTTGGAATCCTCCTGCCTTAGGGCTCCAGAGCGCTGGGATTGCAGGTGCGCGCAATCCTAACATACGGGCACAGTGACAATTTCAAGTGGGAGAACTTGTCCCCTGTGGCAGGAAGAAATGGGAAATGTGTCGCCCTCACACAGCTGGCAGTGGAGGTTGGAAGTTGTGACCGTTCAGCAGCAGTTGTCCTGCGATGACATGGTCATTGTCGTGGAGTTGAGGAAGCTCATGGTTTATCCCTGGCAGTGTCTTCCATCGGGGCAGATACTGTGTGCTCCTTAGGAAGCACGATGCCATGGAGGAGATGCTGCTTAGTTTTTATTGTCATTGTCACCTCGGCACCAGGTGTGTAGCTGGCACCTCATGGGAGCTGGGCACGCTGTAGCGCTGAGCTCCAGCCCCAGCTCTGAAGTCGCCTTAGTGCTGAGCTGTGGACAGAGCCATGGGGGTCGGTCAGAAACCCGCCAGCGCCTGGCTCGGTGGTGACAGGTGATCGGCACCTGTCCTCAGATGAGACCCTCGGGCTGGTGTCCGTGGATGGTGGATGTCTCAACTGCACTGTCTTGCAGGAAGCCTTTGAGTTTAAGAAGCCAGTCAGACCCTCGCCCCGCGGCTGCCTGCGCTCCCGTGGATGTGAAGAGGGCAAAGAGCTCTTCACGCAGAGGCAGAACTCTGCCCCAGCTCGGATGGTACGTGCGCTGGCTTCAGGGGCGCTCCTGGTGGACTGAGGGCTAAAAAGCACTTTTTCTTTTTTTGTTGCTGTTTTTGTTTTTGTTTTTGTTTTTTTGCTTTTATTTGTTGTTGGGGTGTTTTGTTTTTTAGGTAAGAGACTCACTCTGTAGTTCAGTCTGGCCTCTGCTTCAGCCTCACTAGGACAGTCATGGGCCACCACTCCCAGCAAAAGCAGCCTTTTGAACCCAGGCTGAAGACAAGATAGAAGTTGTAACTCTTATCTAGATGTTATATGTTTGGAAAGGAGACTGTCCAAACCTTCTTGGCATTTTCACCATCCAGATGGCAGACAGGCAGGAGCAAGCGTGGGGGCGTGTTGTGTTGTGTTGTGTTGTGTTGTTAGTGGGTAATGGGGAAGCATTTGACCTGGTCAGTTCTGGGAGGATATTCTGCCGCACCCTGGATGATTCTCCCAATGTGTGTATGATGGGATTGTGTCTCCTAATAAAAATGTGTTCCTCACAGTGACTCCTAAATGCTGAGGTACTTCTCAAAGTGTGATTCTATTTGGAGAGAGAGCTTAGCTTTTTTAAAGGTGGTTTATTATGAACTGATGTCTCACACCTGGAATCCAAGCACTCTGGGAGACTGAGGCAGGAGGACTGCAAATTTGAGCCTAGCCTGGGCCACTTAGCAATTTTTTTTTCTTTCTTTTTTTTTTTTTGGACCAGTAATTGAACTCAGAACCTTGTGCTTGGCAGGCAGGCACTTGTGCTGCTGAGCTGTATCCCCAGCCCCACTTAGCAATTCAGTGAGATCTTGTCTCAAAAAAATTTTGATTAAAAAGAGTCAAAGATGAGATTGGGTGTGGTGTCACATACCTGTAATCCCAGCACTCAGGAGGCAGAGGCAGAAGGATGGCTGAGTTCAAGGCCAGCCTGAACTGCGTATCTCAAAAAGACAAAAATAAAAATAAAAAAAAGTTGAAGACATGGCTTAGTCTGCCAGTACTGCAAATAAAAACAAGGTTGTAGGCTGTTCGGCAGTTTTAGGGGTCACTTGTTTCTGCTATTTACTTCCCAGATGGTTCGTCCAATCTCCTGCTGCTGGTCTGCGCAGGGTCAGCTGACAGTGTGTCTATTTACACTGGGGAGGCCCAGCTTGAGCAAAATCATCACATTTGGTTTCTGAGTCTTTCTGGGAACTTGCATATGAAAATACACGTTTCTGGGCTGGCTCGCGGGTTGAGGTTCAGGGTCAGCCAGTATTGCTGTTGTGTCCAGTGTGATCAGAGAGCCAGCTGCACTGGTCTGGCTTTCAGTCATGTTGGAGGGCATTTTTGTGTCCTTGCTTTTAGAACCCAGGCTGTGTCTCCTCATGATGGCTGCTTGCTATAGAAAGGAACTAGGTCAAGGCCTGGCTGTTTTCCTGCCGCCCCACAGTAAAGTCACCTACGCTTTTGCCCAGGAGGCCCCTGGGCAGGAACAGGTGCAGCCCAGGGCCTGTTAGAGTCTGAGGCAAAACTGGTGTCTCCCGGAGTGGCCCGGCTATGGGCAGGGGTTAGTGAGTGAGGTGCTCAGAAAGCTGGAGATCACCAAAGGATTGGCCTTGGTGCTGCAAAGTGCCGGCCATTTAGCAAGAGGATTGCCTTGTCACTGTTGGTTGTTTGTTTTGGTGCTGGGGATCGAACCCACGATCCTGTGCTTGTCTGGCAGGCACTTATACTGCCGAGCTATATCCCCAGCCCTGCCATGTCACCTTTTTTTTTTTTTTTTTTTTTGCGGCACCAGGGATTGAACTCACAGCCTCACACCTGCCAGACAGGTGCTTACGCCACTGAGCCAAACTCCCGGCCCTTTGTCACTGGTTTTTGTTTTTGTTTTTTTTAATACATATATCTTTCAATTTTTTTCTCTGGCTTTAAAAATCCTCTGGGAAATAAGTAATTAAGTTTTAGTGGTGTTTAGATGTGGATTTATGAGGTGGGGGGGCTCCTCCCCTAAATATTTTAGGCTTTAGCCAGGTGCAGTGGTACATACCTGAATCTCAGCACTTAGGTAGCTGAGACAAGAGGATCGCCTTGAGCTTGAGGCCAGCCTGAACTGCATAGTGAGACCCTGTCTCCAAACAAAAGTGTTTTTTTTTTTTTTAGACTTTATATTAGTCTTATATTGAGGATTTCCCAACAAAAAACAAAACATAGTTTTGACATTTTTATTCCAGGAACGGTTCTCCCTCCTAGGGAGATGGTATAGTGTGGAGAAGAGCTTAGGCTCTGGCGTCAGACAGGTTAGGTATGTGATTTCCATAACCTCTTAAGCATCAGTTTTCTAGAAGAAAAGGACTTGCTAGGCATGGTGATGGTTTCCTGTAGTCCTGGCTACTGAGGGACCTGCAGCAGAAGGGTGGGTTGAGTCCAAGAGTTTGAGGTCAGCCTGGGTAATGGGAGCCCTATCTGCAAAAAAAAGAGAGAGAGAGAGAGAAAGAAAAAAAACAACACCAGAAAACTGGGCATATACACCTCTAACCCAGTACTATACTACTATACTCTGGAGGCTGAGGCAGGAGGATCACAGTAAGTTCAAGGCCAGCCAGAATTAGAGTGAGACTGTTTCCAAAAAAAAAAGGAAAGGATTAACTAAACCAGGCTAAGTGGTGCATGCCAATAATCCTATCAGTTGGGAGGCTGAAGCAGAAGGATCAAGAGTTTGAAGTTGACCTGGGTTAGATAGTGAATATGAGGCTAACCTGGGCTACATTAGTAAGATTGTGTCTGGAGAAAAAAAGGAAAGAGGACACCGGGCGTGGTGGCGCACGCCTTTAATCCCAGCACTTGGGAGGCTGAGGTAGGTGGAGCATTGTGAGTTCGAGGCCCGCTTGGGCTACAGCGCGAGTGCAAGGCCAGCCTGAGCTACATAGTGCGACCCTGCCTCAAAAAACCAGGGCCGGGAGTTTGGCTCAGTGCCTTAAGCGCCTGCCCTGGTAGGCGCAAGGTTGTGAGTTCAATCCCCGGTGCCGCAAAAAAAAAAAAAAAAAAAGGAAAGAGGATCTGGTGGCACACCGCTATAATTCCAGCACTGTGGGAGGCTGAGGCAGGAGGATTGCCCAAGTTCAAGGCCAGCCTGAGCAGTTTAGCAAAACTGTGTCTCAGAATAAAGGACTGGGGTATAACCCAGTGCAAAGGCCCTAGGCTCAGTCCTCAATACCACAAAAAAGATGAACTCCCCTCAGCATGTTCAGGCTCAAACACAGCATGTGGTCATTCTTCAGTTAAAAACTGAACAGCTGTTTTGTGTGTGTGTTTGGTTGTCTTTTAGCTTTCCTCAAATGAAAGAGACAGCAGTGAGCCAGGGAGTTTGGTTCCTCTTTTTATGCCCCAGTCACCTGCGACAGCCACTCTGTCTGATGAGGATGATGGCTTCATGGACCTTCTTGACGGAGAGAATCTGAAGGTACCGTGTGCTTGCGTACGTGCGTGCGTGCGTGCGTGCGGCCACCCGCGCAGTTGTCGGCAGGTACACATCAGAAAGCAGCTCCTAGCCCGGTGGGTTGGGAGAGTCAGAGACCCCCATCTGCTGCTCCTTACCTCCAAGGAGTGGCAGCGGACCGGAGGGCCTCAGGAGACCTCAGTGGTCCTCATGCATGGGAGGGTGCTGTCAGCTGTGACCCCTCTGGCTTGTCACCTGGCCCGAGCTTCAGGGAGTGGCGGGGGTGGGGGGAGGGAGGGACATTGGCCCGGTGTATGTGATACTGGATCCGTTTCAAGCTGTTGCTACAGGATCTCTCAAGCCAGTTTTCCCGCTCTGCAGAATGATGAGGAGACTCCGTCGTGCATGGCCAGCCTCTGGACTGCTCCCCTGGTCACGAGAAGAGCCACGAATCTTGTAAGTCCCCTGGAGCGGCCTCTGCAGAGCGTGGCCTGAGGCTGGCGCAGCAGCAGGACCCCGGGCACCGGGATTTTAGACGCCACCTCGGCTTCCTGTAGGCTGAGTCTGGGGGCTGCAGGTTAGGGGTGACGAGCAAGTTTCTAACTCGTGAAATCTAGGGAGTTTGGGAAAAAACCAATCTGAAACCTTTAGCCTGAAGACCTCTGGCTTTTCTTAGATCATTGTCACTGTATTCCACAGCTCAACACTTGACAAGCTACAGTAACAGAATGTTTGTATTTTCAATTGAAAATCCGTTTCCTGTCTGTGTGTGCATGG
>RJWM01033720.1:0-20346 GCA_004363535.1 Dasyprocta punctata
GGACCACACGAGGCCCCTCTCAGGGAGACACACAAGAGCCACCACGGGTGGACGGGTAGAGGTCTCCACAGGGTGCTAGGTTCGAGACGATTAAAGCTTGTGTGCCGCCGCACCTGCCGTGTGTCGTGAGTTTTCCTGCCGGCCGGGAAGGCGCGCGACAAAAAAGGATATATAAATATTAGTATCTTGCCTCTTTTGTGGGGGAGACTTTACAGTATGTAGTATTTTGAATATTTCTTAATTTAACTTTTCAGTGTATTTGAAGAACAGCAAAAGAATTAGGTGGATTATGATTACTTCTAGATAGCATGCTTCAATGGAATTTTTATGGTAAGAACTGCTGACTTTAAAGTTTTTATTTTTTTATAACAAAGTGATTTATCTTTAGATGGTAGAAAGAAGCCCACATGTTATGGTTTATATTCCTATGGCCTTGCCAAGTCTCATGTAATCATGGTATGAACGGGGCTGAGTCTAGCATTCGTGATTGGTTTGTTGTCTGGTGCTGGGATTGATGGCTGGAGTGTGACATTTGCCCAGGGGTGGAGTCGACATACACTGTAAGGGCGGGAAGAAAGGTGGCTCTGCTGCCACACCATGCTGCCTTGGAGCCAACTGAGTATGGACTGAAACCTCCAAGAACTGTAAGAAATAAACCTTCCCTTCCTTAATTTTGGGCATCGGGTATTCTGTCTCAGCAAAGAGAGAAAAGTAACCAAGACACCATGTAATGCAGGGCATCGATAATGAAAATGACTACAATAATACTGTGTATTAACTTATTAATAATGTGTATAACTGACCATATTGTGAGTTCAGTGCAGACTATTATTGTTTGCAGGCTCAGAGAGGCTCAGAGAACTTCAGAATGTAGAACTGCAGTTTGAAGATAGATTTTCCTCACCTCAAATCCCATACTCATCACTGTTGTAAGGGTCTAAATTTGCTGGACTGGAGGAAGAAGTTTCCAAAGAGATGGTGACCAGAGGGCACCTAAGGCAACTTGCAACTTTCCTCTCGGTTCCCAGCTGTACGACCACAGAGAAAGTGCTGTGTGGCCCACCTGTAGGGTACCCAGGCAATAACTAGGCAGGGAGGTAGTAGCAAGGACAAGGTGGGAAGTCTGGCTGAGCAGGCGTCCAGCCTGGGTAAGTCTGGCTAGAGTCTGCATTGGGGTACTTGCCAACCACCCAGAACTGTAGGTGAACAAAAGAGAGTGAGGCAGCACTTTGGCCTGAGACCCAAAACACTGGGCTGGGGGGTCCCAGAAAAGCCTTTAGCAGACAGCAAGAAAGCTCCCCTACTGGGATAGATACAGCCCAGGTCCTGAGAGAGGAGGTGGCAGAAGGCACACAGGCTGGAAGAAATGTGGGACCCAGTAACTGGACAGGTAGGGTTCCCTTTCCTTCTAACCAGCCACTTTGACTCAGTGCCCCAAGGGAGGCCTGTTAGAAGGAGAGGAGATAAAATGATTGTACCGCGGAAAACGACGCAGATTCACCACGTGCCCTATTTGAGAAAGTTCCTGGCAGCACTATTCATATAGTCCCCAACTGGAGACTACACAATTGTTCATCCAATCAGATGGATAAATAAATCATGGTGTAATCACACAACAGAATGTACTATGGCAATGAGACTGGACAATATAAAACTATATACAATAAAATATTTCAGAAAACACAAATTGAGCAGACACAAAATCACACATTCTGACTCATTTGAAGTTCAAAACAGTCAGAACTCTTCTAAGCCCTTAAAAGGAAGGTCTAACTTAGCAGTGGGAGAAGTGGCCAGTAGAAGGGGTTATGTGTGTGTGTGTGTGTGGGGCGTCCTAAGGTTTCGCTTTTTAAAAATACAGCTACAGATTATATTTGTGCATTCCATTTTATCTAAGTTTGATCATGGATATTTATTAGATTACAAACAAGAAAAGAAGTAAGAGCAAGTAAAGAAATGAGGAAGAGCTGCAGTAACAACAGAATAATCCAAACTATTATGATGAAGACATTTAATTTCATTTAGCTTCTATTTATGGACAGAAAATAAAAATTTTTTGGCCAATTCTTTTTCTGTGCAGTTATCTTAAAATTGTTCTAGCTCCAGTGATCATAAGAGAAGTTTCATGCTGTCAAATAATTTATAATTCCTCCAACCCACTTTGGAAGTTTCTGAGTGATGGGCTGCAGGGCACAGTTCTAAGTAGCTTTGAAGTCTCATTGCATTATTTCTACGTAATGCAAATTGACAAGGTCTCTAAATTAGGCAGCTAACTAGAAAATGAGGTCTGAAAGCCAGTTTTAGTGGCAGCCAGAATTCTGGCCTGAAAGAATTATCCATGTGCTCCAGGATGTGGGTGGGGCATATAATTTCCATGTAGAGAATTTGATGATAGGAGGAGTGGGGAGTGGAAGATCAAATGGGGAAACCAGGGAATAATCTAGGGGTTGAAAATGTTTTTGGGTTGCATTGAACAGGTATTTATACAGCAATTTTTATGTGCCAGCAACTCAAGTACTCACTATGAATAATGACTCATTTAACTCTTACCACAAACCTTTGGGGTGGGTGCTATAGTCGTCACCTTCATTTTAAAGTAGGGGAAACTAAATCAGAGAGTTTAAACAACACATGTAAGGCCAGATAGCTGCAAGTATTTAGATGGCAGCTCCAATGCTTCATGTGCTCATAGGTGAGCCTGGGCACAGGCTGTGTTATAACTAAATTGGTTTAGCACAGTTCTGGGTGTGGATAATAGAAGGTCCACCCTGGGCATGGGTGAATAGGTTTGTAGCCTGAATAGAATATAAAGGGACAGAAGAGAGGGCAAACCGGCTGCTTGCTGCTTCTGCCTGCCCTGCCATGAACTATATCTTCTCACCCATGCCCTTCTGCCATGCCACCCGGCCTTGGAGTCAGCCGACTATGGACTGCAACCTCTGTAAACTGTGAGCTGAAATAAACGTTTCCTCCTTTAACTATGGGTGACAGGTATTTTTGTCTCAGCAACAAGAAAGTAAATAAATCGACTGCTAAGAGGCAAAGCCAAAATGAAAATCCAGATAGTTAGATTTCTGAGTCCTTGTTCTTCATGTTAAACTATATTGTTTACCACAAAAAAGGCAAGTGACCTTAAAAGATGAGGACTCAGTCTTTTCTTGTTGCATGCAGCAATGGAAAGATTTCTAAGATGATTCTTTCTTTTCCCTTCTGGGCCCTGGCCCCAAAACTTTGACCATATTGCACTATTGTTAATGCCCGAATTCTTAATCTTTGTTTTTTTGGGGAAGTGGGATTAAGTCCTCTGCTTTCCCCAGTGTTCCTCTAAAAAGTGCAGATACCACTGCAAGAGGTCTGTGAATCAACATTTGAGTGTAAAACTTTACTTGTTTTCCTGGGAAGGTGACAATATGAACTCAGAGGGCCTAGGAGGGGAGGAAGATACTCTAATTAGTGGTGGTGCCTGAAGGCCAAGTTCACTTGGCCTTTTAGGGGACATATGGGATATAATAGCATTATAGTCTTCATTAACTCTTATGCTTTACCTATTTTAGTTAATAAAACCTATTCTTATGTGATCCTCTAGGGTCACTGTTGTTATTCCCAAATACCCACAAAGAACAGTAGGCTAAGAAAGTATTCATATGTTGCTCAGGGTCACATAACTTGTGAGTCCACTTAATCTCAGTGGAGTGATTGGAGAAAGGGGAATCAGTTAACAATTTTAAAAAAATTATTGTAGCCTGAGCATAATGGTACCACTTGTAGTCCCAACTTCTTAGAAGGCTGAGGCAGGAGGTTTACAAGGCCAGCCTAGGTAACTTAGTGATGCCTTATCTCAAAAATCCCTGTCTTCCCAAAATAACAACAGTAAAATTCTAAAATACACATAACACAGCTATTAGCACCATTCATGGGCCACAGGGAGGAGAACAAGAAGTCAGACACTTCCTGTGAGCTGGTGCCATGCGCAGGCCAAAAGAATGACAACCAGATGACAGCCCCTTCTGGCATGTGGGCTGAGAGACAAGAAGAGCCAAGGTTCCCCCTCCTTGACCCTCTGTGAGCAACTGTTTGGTCCAGAGAAACACAGTCTGAGATGATAGCTATCGAAGTAAAATATAGCTTAATGCTTATAGTGTTTTGTGTTTCACTGACTTTGTAGCCTAAAGCTGGTAACTTGATCATCTATTTAGAGAATAACAATATACAGTGTAGCATCTATGGGAGATCTCCTTCTGATCATGGTAGCCATTGTTAATTCCCTATTGTCTTGTTTTAAAGTCCTGTATCATTTTCATTGTTTGGTTTGGTTTGGTTTTATTCTGTTCTGTCTTGTTTGATTTTATTATATCTGATGGCATGGGCAGCTATTTCAAAGATAGCAAGAAATATTATAGTAACTACTTTGGATTTACTATTATTTTATTTTGAAGTCCTTTACTGCATTCATTGTTTTGTTTTTATTGGTACTATTCTGTTCTGTTTTGATTGATTTTCCTATGTCTGATGGTATGGATAGTTATTTTGAAGACAACAAGAGGCATTATGGTAGCCATTGTTGATTTCCTATTATCTTGTTTTGAAACCCTCTATCACTTACACTGTTTTGTTTTGATTGACTTTATTCTGTTTTATTTTGCTCAGTTTTATTATCTTTAAAATTAAAAAATTTTAAAAATACACATAACATAAAACTTACCATGTAACTGTTTTTATACATACAGTTCAGCAGTGTGAAGAACATTTATATTACTGTGCAACCAACCTCCAGGTTTCTTTTCATCTTGCAAAACTGAACCTCTGTACTGATTGAACAACTTCACATTTCCTTCTCCTGTCAGCCTTCAGCCAGCACCATTCTACTTTCTGTCTTTATGACTTTGACTGTGCTAGGAATGTAATATAAGTGGAATCATACAGTATTTGTCTCTTCGTGATGGATTATTTCATTTAGCTTAATGTCCTCAAAGTTCACCCATGTCGTAGCAAGTGTCAGAATTCCCTTCCTTTCAAAAGTTGAACAATACACCACTGTTTGTGTGTGCCATGCTTTGTTTATCCACTCATGTGTCAAAGAACACTGGATTGTTTCACTTTTGGGCAATTGTGAATATTGCTGCTATTAACATAGTTGTATGAACATTTCTTCCATGTCCTGCCTTCAACTCTTCTGTGTCAACAGTTTCCTCCAAGATCAAGCATTAACATGAAATTTGTGAGCTTATGATGAGAAAACCCTTAGGAAAAGTGCCATGAAAGTCAAGATCAGTATGATTGTTATGTGATTGAGCTTTTGTGTATCTGACTATGAGATTCATGAGGAAGCCATCAGAGTACGGAGCCTTCTCTCCACACTGACACCTCCGCCCTCCAACAGTTCAGCCCTCACCCTTAGGTGTTCTCCTCATAGTAGAACTGCACACTGCCTCTGCTGCCTAGTCCAGCATCCTTTTCTGTGGGTGATTTTTCCATCTAAAGACATGGTCCAGGACCCTAAGCAGTTCCTAGACTTCTTGCTGTAGCCTGGCCTAGAGGACAATTCTTAATCATCTGTATTCAGTCCTAGCTTGTTGACACATCAAGTCCAGCCTCACTCTTGGCCACTGTAGCCAGCTGAGGTCCCAGCAAATGACATTCCCTCAGTAAAGACACAGTGGTGCCAAATTGCCACCAACCAAATGAACAGCATTATAGTTAGAGAAAATTTTGGACAAAGCTTGAAAGAAAGAAAACAATGATTTTGCCTACTCTCATATTATCTATAATGAGCAAACTTGAAGACCCCCAGTACACACACAATGCCCCAACCATAGCTGTTTATGAGCTAGAGTGACACTTTGCATTCTTGCCTTGGCCATTTAGCTTGGCAAGGAAGAATGTGTCTTTTTCACCATTACAGCGTTAGTAGAGAAGCTTGGCTGTCAAGAGCAGGCTGATGACAATAAGGGTGGAGAGGGGTGGTTGTGCATGGCTCAGTCTCCTCCTGGAGAAAACTCTAAGTACACAGAGGCCATGGATATCTCTGTAACTTTACCTAAGTCTTCTTCTGTCATCCATTTGGATACAGTGTGGTCTAGTTTGGAAGTAAATTTTCAGAATGCAGGGGTCTCATCTACTTGCCTTCTTTCATCCTGGGCAGATTGATTCCTCTATCTTTTCTCATGACAGGATCCACCCTCATAGGATCTCAGCATGGCAAATGGCATCAGAAAGGATGCCATCTATAGAGCATATTTCTTTTGGTTCAGAAGTCCAAAGCAATCACTTTCCGTTACTGTATTGATCAAGCCTAGTCTTTGGTGTACAAAGGCTGCCAAATTTAGGCTAGTGCTCAACATTTCCTTTCCCTCTGGCTTTTTTAATACCTCAGAAGTGAATCATCAGGTCTCCTCTGCAGGCAAAGGAAAGCCTATGACAATGCCAAGGAACAAGAGAAGGGCCCTTGTCTAGCTACGGATCAAAGGAGGTTTGAGGTTTCCTGCCTCATCAGAGCAGCTGGGTGTTGGGCCCTCTGCCTGTCTCTTTATCTCTCAGATTGTTCACCCTTTTTGATTGTGAAAATACAGTTCTTTGGAACAAGCAGATGAACTAATGGGCTGGACATACATTGTTCCAAGTGGCATCTGAGCAGCAGCAATCAGATCATAACCCCCTTCCATGAAATCACTGGGCTTGTTTCACAGTCTTGTGTCTGTGGCTCTTATTAGTCATTTAATTTGACACTCAGATGGCCGACGGGCAGGGCCAGGGATGTGTACATCACCCACAGCTCTGTTCAAGCAAAACAAAAGTAACATTCAGGTCAAAGGGAGGCAAGGGTTCTGTGGGAAGTGAGATTTAAATAAAAAGTGGAAAATGATACTCTGAGAAAGGGCACTGTATTTTTAGAAAAGAAAAGGAATTAGGAGAAGGTAATGGTTACCGTGGCAACAGAGCGCTGCATATATTTCTATAGGCCCGGGTTTAACTCTGATGTAGGGAACAAAACCGATTCCCTGGTGACTTTCTCACAAAATATAGATAGAAATAAAAAGGCTTCCTAGGAACAATATCTCACATTAGTCCAATTGCCATTTCACTGCCATTTTTATAGGCTCTCTACTCCATAGCCCTCTATTCACTTAAAGACTCATTTCAATGTTTGGCACAAAATCCATGCTAAATTAGGGTTTCATTTCATTTTTCTTTGCTGTTTCTAATTGTGCTTTAAAATTGAACCAAGAGCAGCAGAACCAGGGAAGGGCCTGGAAACTCATAATTCTCAATTGAAGTTGGGCCAGTGGGGGGTTGGGAGATGATCAGCTTCTGAATTCACCTAGAACGACCCCACAAATTGATTGCTAACATTTAGACAACTGGAGAGTGCACATAAATATCCAAATTTCTGTGTTTTCTGAACAATTTAAAAAATCCAACCATCCTACACCATCTTTTCACATGGCAAAAATCAACCACAGTTATGTCCTCAACATATCCCCTTCTGCCTAACTCACTTCGCATTATTGCCTGGTCTCTCATGGCATTTGAGTTTGGCACCCCTACCTACTTACAGCTGAGATTTTTCTTTTAGACCAGTGCTTCTCAAACTTTAGGTACACCAGAGTTACCTGGAAGGCTTGTTAAAATCCAGCACCAGAGTTCCTTCTTAGAATTTGAATTTCTGACAATGCCAAGGAAATGCTCATGTTCCTGGTCCAGAAGCCACACTTTCAGACTTACTGCCCTAGGTTACTAGTTGCTACACTCTTGACCTCTTTTTTATGACTTTCCCCTGTGAAAAGCATTCTAAGTTTAATATTTTTATTCAGCATAGTTCATCAGAAGGAGGCAGCTGCATTGAAGGCAGGAAGAACACTGTTTTTGCAAAAACACCATTTTTGCTTTAGCTAAAAAGATATGGACTAGGCTGACATGGCAAGAGATGGGCAGAGAGAGGATAGGACAGGAAGTTCTACTACACAGTCAGTGGGAAGAGTTGTCCTTGACTGTGGCCCTCATCCCTGTGATCCCAATATTTGTGGGGTAGGTTGTATGTGAACATATGTAAATAGCGACAGACTGATGCAGAGAGGAAGATTAGGCAACACACATGTCCTTCATAGAAGCGGGTTATGGCCTTATTCCTGCAGCATGAAAAGTCAGAAGATAAGGCCAACAGAGGACCAAGTCCTTCAAGATCTGTAGATATCTCACAAAGGCTTCAGATTTTTCAGACCAGGAAATCCCATGAGTCAGGGGTTCTCAGGTCTTAGAGGAGTAGGGAGGTCGCAGCTGTTGTCTGGATTTCATGGAAAGAATTTTTTTTTCTAAATAAAATGTGTGTTTCATTTTCCCTACTTTAATCATCAAAACAGTAGATTGCAAAGGGTATAAACTTGTCTATAACATGAGACAACACCCTGGACTACTAAAATCCAGACCGAAGCAGCAGGGCTTGACCATTCAGATAAAGCCAGCCCAGGTTTGTAGAGGGCAAACTCTTTTTTGGTCTTCCCTTGAGATATCAGCGATAGATCCCAGGTAAGCATTATTTTATTTGGGAATGCGGAGATAGTAGGGGGGTCTTCTGGGTTGGCATCTGGTCTGACATAGCAGGTGGAATGGTGGGTTTGATGGTCATGGGCCCTTGGAGGGGAACGTCATAACCTGGTTTGGAAATACTCAAAACAGACATTTTGCTTTATATTTCCAACATGTTTTTATTTTGTATTTTCAATCATTTTTGAGTCCGTACAGCTACACATAAGAAGGCATTTTGTAAATGGTAGCATTATTTTCTATCTCTCCTTTATTGAGTACTGACTACTGTATGCCCTGACTTTGTAATTCTTAATTTAATAGTTACTAAAACACTGAAAGCTATGGATTTTATTCTCATTTTTGCAGAAAGAAAAATATGCTCAGAGGCCAGAGACTGCTTCTTGTTTCTTTGTCTTGATATATTCCTGGGTTCTTCTGGTCAAATGTGTAGTGAGGTCCCAGCCACTTCCTGCATTGGCTACAATTTCTCTGAAGGAAGACTGTTCGGTTCTTCTAGCCAGTGCTGGCTATGGGTGTGCTGGTGCAGGGCTGTCTGCTGCTTTTCCTAGCCTGTGTTGGCTCCCTGTCGGCTGGTGGAGTGTGTGCGGGGCTGGGGCTAGCCATGGCCTCTAGACCAAGCTGGCTACCTGCAGGGAACCTCCACGATGGCCGCTGGTATGCACGTGGAGGTGGGGCTCAGTCCCAGTGGTTTCTACCGGTCTGCACCCAGTTAGGAGCTGCTGGAGGAAGCCGGCAGCAGTTCTGGTTTCAGGTTTATCCAGCCTAGCTCCAAAATGGCTCTCAGCCAATTGCTCTCTCCCACAGGAGGACTCAGTCCTCTGCACTCACCGCCAGTCAGTACCATCCTCTGCGTCCACCGCTCTCCTCCACTGCCACCGCCTCTCTTTGCAGAGGCCTCCAGGTCGCCAGCTACCACAGTCACTATGACTGTGCACTCCCAGGTTCTAGCAGCTCCTCTCGCACAGTGGGTCTGACTCTGGAAAAATGTGCCACCAGCCACCGCCTTCTTCTTCTTTTAAATTTTTCTTTTTACTCTTTCTGTGGGCTTCAGTGATCACTTTAGATTCTTCCTAGGTTCAGGGGATCCACTTCCTTTCTTCTTGTCTTCCCCACAATGCTAGATTTCAGCATCTGGACTGTATCTCTCAGAGAGGCTGTATACTCTGCTGCTTACTATTCTGCCATCTTCCCGGAATTCCATAAGTTGCTTCTTATAAGTACACATAGTGATAGATTTAGAAGCCTCAGTCCATGGTCAGCAGATTCCAAGGCAGAAATGGCACAGAAGAAAGGCCTGGCACAGAGGAAAGAGTTTCAGAGGTTTCAGTCTATGTTTACTTGGCAGCGCTGCTTCTGGGCTTGTGGTTAGGCAGAATAAACATGGCAGGAGCAGGTGTGGGAAAACCTCTCACAGTATGTGTTTTTAATGTCTTAATTCTTTATTTTAATACTGTACACAAGTGTTAGCAGTTTATTCTTTCTTATTGCTGATTAATATCCCATTCTGTGACTGAGCCACAGTTTATTTATTCATTCTCTCATTGACTGACATTTGGATTGTTTCCAATTATTGGTACACATGAATAAAGCTGCTGTTGCACAAATCTTTTGGTGGACATAGCATTCACAGATGTTGGGTATACATAGGAGTAGAATGCCTGGGTCATAAAATACATTCCAGATTTACTAAGTACTGTCAAATTATTTCCAAATTGGCTGCTTCAATTTGCAATTACATCAGTAACAAATTTCAGTTGTTCTGCATCGTAGCCCATATTTGATGTCGTTGATCTTAAATGTTAATCATTTAAAAATATGAAGGTATCTCATTGTAGTGGTTGTCTCTCAATGAGATTTTAGCTTACGTTTCTGTGATGATGAATAATGCTAACCAACTTTTTGTATATTTGTTGGGCATTTTGATATTCTTTTTGATACTGTTTCTGTTCAAACCTTTTGCCCAGTTTTAAAGATTTCTTGTTGGTCTACAGCTGGATACAACTCCTTTGTTAATATGTATATTTTCTAGTCAGTATCTTATCTTCTTCACTGTTTTTTGTTGGTTTTTTGCCTAAGTTTTAATCTTAAACTCGGTTTATCCATTTTTACATAGTTAATGTTTTTGTTCTGTAAGGAGTCTTTGCTTGTTACTAGGCCATAGAGACATTTTCCTATCTTTGTTCTACATATTTCATTGGTTTTAGTTTGGCACTTATTTCTATGATCTATGATGAGTTAATTTGTGCATAATGGGATCAAGGTAGGGATCAAGATTCATTGCCCTGCCTTTGGAAATCTTAGGATTATGGAAAAAGCCACTCCCTCCCTATTAAATTGTTGTAGGGTTTTGGTTGTTAACCAGATGTCCATATATGTGACCCCCCCATGCTTTCACCAAATGTTCTTTCAGCTATCCATATCCCTTCCTTGACTTTCCTATTGTTCATGTGCTTCTTCTAACTAGCATCATGCCTCTGAAGCTCTTCCTGACTTGCCACATACCCGGCCCGCACACAGTCTTTAATACCCTTGATGAGTACTGCCCCATATGCCTACTGCTATTATGGCCTGTGTTGTAGCCACTTGGCAGGTGTGTTTATCTTCCATGTAAGACCAGAAGTATCCCGAGGCCAGGATCTGGGCTGTATTCATCTTAGCTGACGCTAAACATTGTGCCTAATGCAGACCATCGGTAAAAGTTTACTGAATGAACAAAATGGAGAGCTTCTGAATAACTGAATGAGGTCAAATTCCCTCCAGCATAACTTTAGAAATAATCTCTTCGAAGAGTTTTATTCTTTGGTATTCAAAGTCCAGTATGTAGCGTAACGTAGGTCTTTATAAGGATAACCTGTGAACCAGTCACTTAGATAATAAAAGGAAAGGCTTATCATGAATGAGGGAAGGGAGAAAAGAAACAAAGGGCAAGATGTTTAAACACAATGTTTCTAAGGACATTAAAAAAAGAGTTTAACCAGTTACATATAAGGCTATATCTTAAGTTCCCTCCATCAAAGTCACAATTTCTAGGAATTCATTTGTATAGTGCATTTGTTAAAATCATGAAATTTGGAATCAGACGTGAGTTCTAATCCACTGTATGCTAATTGTGTGACCTAATGTGATCTGAATTTCTCTGTGCCTTAGTTCTATCATCCATGAAATGGATTGTCATAAACTGTTCATGAGACAATGCGTGTAAAGCACACATAACACAGAGGCCAACACAGTGAGCATCCAATTGATGGTAAAATTCAGGGCTTCATTCATGATCTGCATGGACTTCGAGTTGCAACAAGAATGTTTCCAGAAAGTTCATAAAATTACAAAATGATCTTTATGACAGTTATTTTAACTGGATGAAAGCCACAGCTGATATTTAATCTATATTTTAGTTTAATGTCCATATAATTACATGCTGGGGACTCTTTTCAGTTTGGTCAGAGACTACTGTATCCCATTTTTTCCATTTTTCTTTTAGTGTGGAGCTTGCTCTGTCTCACAAATAAGATTTGTCTGAGCATATGGCCATCTTGCTGGAGGCCACATTTTCCATCCTTCCCTGTAGCCAGTTTTGGTTCTGTGACTGTGTTCTTTCTAGGGATGCTTCCTTCACATTTTGTTTTTAATCCCCTTTTCTTGGTCTAAAATGCTGATGTGATTTTGATGGCTACGTGGATGAGGAAAAGGCCCTGGAATCCTACAAATATGGCTAAGTAATAAAATGAAAGGAGCTTGGGTTCCTGAATGACCTAATGGAACAGAGTCATCTCATTCTAGATGGTTATTATGGACAGAAATAAACTGCTATGAATTGAATCATTGTGTTTGGGGGGTCTTTTGTCATAGCAAGTTTGCACGTACCTTAAGGTCATGGCTTATATCTTTTTTTTTTAAATTTTATTTTAAAGATAGTAAAATCCAACAAAACATAACAGAACAAAGTCAATCAAAACAAAACAGTAGAACTGGTACAGAACGTCAAAGCAAGATACTAGGGAAACAATAGCTACTATAGTATATCTTGTTATCTTCATGATAGTTGACCATTCCATCAGGTACAGCAAAATCAAACCAAAAACAAAACAGAATAAAACCAATCAAAACAGAATATGAAATAAAGCCAAAAAAATTAGTCAGAATAAAGCAAAACAGTGAGAACAATATTGGGCCTCAAAGATAGAAGGGAATCTCCCATATTTGCCATATTGCATACTGTCATCTTCCCAAGAGATGTTCAGACTGCTGGCCCCAGGCCTGCAAAATCAACCAAACAATACAAGCATTTAGTTGTTTCATGTACCTTAGTTGCTATCAACTTAGCTGGTCCTCCAAATCAGCAGGTTGCTTATGGGGTTGGGGACTGTCCTTGATTCTTAGCCTGCATGCCAGTAGGCCTACAGGAGGCATGGATCTTCTTTTCCTGGAGCCCGCGTTGGTTGCATGCCACTCACCAGGAAGGCAGGCTAGTTGTCTTCTGGTTTGAACCTCCCTGACCCAACGTGGCGGGTTCTTGGGAGGCCAATAGCTTATATCTAAATGCCCCACTAAAGCCTCATGGCTCATTGGTGGGGCTTTTGGGAATGAATGGCTCTTGAATGTGTGATATTGAATTAGTCCACTGATTAGGTTTGCATAGTTCTGGGTATTGGTGATGGATTTACTGAAGAGAGGCTTACCCTGGGCATGGATAGTACCAACCAATAAGTTTGCACACTGGATGGAATAAAAAGGGAAAGAAGAAACCTACTCCTTTCTGCCTACCATACCATGGACTGTTTCTCCTCTGCCATACCGCCCTGAATTGTAAGGTCTGTGAGCTAAAATAAACCTTCCCTCCTTTAACTTGTGCAAGTTAGGTATTTTGTCCTAGCAATGAGAAATTAAAGACACACAGCTACTTGGAGAATCATCTGTATTTTTTGCCTTGGTGTGTGCTGTTGTCTTCATCCTCTGCTGCCTGCTCTTTAACTTAGTTCTTTCTTTTCCTTCAGATCTCAGTTTAATCTGTTATTCAGAGAAGCCCCCCCTAACCTATTCATATGGAGTTTCTTACTGTTTACTTTTCCAGCACCATTTTCCTCTTCCAAAGGCAACATCTTATAGTAGGTGGAATTTTACAGTAATTGTGTGTGTGGGTTTTGACTAGTGCTTGTCTCCTTCAGTATATTGTGACCCTGTGAGAGCAAAGACCATGTCTTAATATATTTACCATGTATTATGGTTTCAATCTAAACTGGCCCCCAAAGACTCATGTGTTTGGAAGGTGACTGGATTGTGGGGACCTTATAGCTGCCTTGCTGTCAGGAGGTGGGATCTAGTAAGAAGAGGTCAGTCATCATAGACATGACCTGGAGAGGTTTATCTCCCTTCCTAGCTCATTCCTTGACTGTCTACTTCCTGGTTGCTGTGCAGTGAGCAGCTTTTTCTCTTGTGTATCTTCTGCCATGCTCTCATGCCTTGGAGCCAGCAGACTACGGACTATAACCTCCACAAGCTGTGAACCAAAATAAACCTCTCCTCATTTAATTTGTAGGTGTTGTGTATTATCCCTCAGTAACAAGAAAGTGACTAAGATACCACAGTACCCAGCAGGACCTGCACAGAATACAGCATAATATAGGCATTGAAAAAGTATCATCATTTTAAAAAGCATCAATGTCTTCCTGCCTGATAAGTGAGTCTCCTTTTTACTATTCTTTAATAGTCTTTAGAAAGCTGAGTAGGTTAAGTGACCAAGAACTAAAGTTCAATCAAGGTCGCTGGCATATCATGTGTGGGAGGAGAATCCCTTCAGTTCCCTGCCTAATTCCTAATTTTAAATGTGAGCACATTCATGTGAGGCCAAGACTGGGGTTACCAATGGTGTCTATTAACATGTAAGATGACTAATAAGTCAGAGGATGGAATGAATCTTCATTATGACCACCCATGGGAGTTCTGAGTCACTGGATGCGATTTAGTAATTTACTTCCCTTGGTGTTATTCTGCCTCCAAATTGACCAGTTACCAGCTCTAGTCACCCTTTTTCCCAGGCTTAATGTCATTAAAACGAACCTCCAAGGGATTTAACTATATATGGCTGCCAATCTCTGACATAAAAATATTTCCCTGGAGGTAAAATGTTGGCAGTTGCTTTGGCCAAATTTGATGGTGATTTTTTCCAGAAGGAAATTATTTTTCCTTTTATCTAGGCCAACCAGGCAGTGATAGTAACTACTGTGGAAGGTCTCACTTCCCTCCCGGGGCCTTTGAAAGGAAAAAGCTGCAGATGCAGAGAGCTGTGACATAATTTTGCTTATACAAATCATTTTTAGAAGCATGGGGTATCTGTCTCTCCTATCACCTTCTCGAAAAACCTCATCACATCTCTGCAGAACACATATAAACCAATTGCTTTTCAAGTGACCTGTCTTGGCATAGATGGGTTATATTTGTGAAAACACTTTTCATACACTAAAAGACTTTCTCTATGATATGCCAGGAAATCTTGCCACAATATTGCCAGGAGTGGCTTCTCAAAACTAGCAGAGCCTGGATCACATTAAAAATATTTGAGTCCAGGAATCAGGTTGGCAGTTGTACCTGGCACCTCCCTGGAACTGATCTTTTGATTATTGCTCAAAGGAAGCCATTTGGTAAGCTGAAACTCTTCAGAGCTGCCTGTGTCATCATGATTCTCAAATTGCCTTGGAAGTGAGCTTATGAAAACTCAAATTTCATTTGTGTTTAGCCTTTTGTATAGAGACTTTTCCCATTGAAATTCCATAATACCACGAGGAATTCCAGGAGAATTACAATCCGTATGTAACACAGGACCTAAAATTATTTACAGGATTTTTATGAAATCAACAGTCCAATAAAGACCCCAAGGCAGTAGGGAGTACAGATGACAGATAGTTGACTGCTTCCTTTCATTACTGATCTGTGGCTTACCTTTATGTCTTACTGTTGTTCTTCCAGTCTTTCAATACCATTCCCTGTATTAAAGAACTGCTCCTCCCCAAATACCCAACATGGTTCATTGTTTCCTTTCTGACTAATTATATTTTACATTTATCCCTGAATTCATCTAAGATGCATCTTCAAACACAAAACAGGGTACAAGTAGATGAATAAGTAAATGCAAACAAATTTCTTGAGGGCTCAAGTCTCCCATCCCACTATACACTACCAGAAAGAACTAAAACCACAGTGATGATGTTTTGTATTCAAACAAACTGGAATGTGGGGTCTGATAATTTGAAAGTGGAGGGAATATCTAAAGTTGAGATTATTGTAAGAAATCTAGGACATACATAGCTGTTGCCACAAGACTGGGCACTAGAAAATGCAACATTCCCAACAAAAGACAATAAATGTGAGTGTGCACAGCCCAAAAATTCAGGCTGACAAAGAGCAGAGAGCAGCCAGAGCTACAGAGTTGTGCAGGTGATGAATGCTGTGGATACAGAGTATAGCAGAGGAAAAGAGTGCACAGTCACAAGCAGCCTAATGACTGGCATGGCTGGGAGCCTAAAGAATGTCCTTTGGGGACTTCTACCTAAATCATATAAAGAATTAAAAAAAATCAGGCCCCTAAAATTCAGGGACCCTATCCAAAAATGGGCATGGAGATGAATACATACTTTTCAAAGGAAGAAATACAAATGGCAAATAAATACATGAAAAAATGTTCAACATCAATGGTTACTCAGGAAATGCAAATTAAAACAACACTGAGATTCCATCTCACCTCAGAAAGAATGGCGAAGATAAAAAAATCAATTAATAACAAATGTTGGAGGGGCTGTGGGGAAAAAGGAATTTTTCTCTACTGTTGGTGGGAGTGTAGACTGGTGCAAAGACTGTGGAAGTCAGTATGGAGATTCCTGAAAAAGCTAGGATTAGAGATCCCATTTGACCCAGCTATCCTGCTTCTGGGCATTTTCCCTGAAGAACTGAAAACATCATACCACAGTGATATCTGTGCACCCATGTTTATAGCAACACAATTTGTAATAGCCAAAACTTGGAAACAACCCAAGTGCCCATCAATCAAGGAATGGGTTAAAAAGATGTGGTATTTTTATACAATGGAATACTACTCAGCTATTAAGAAAGATTGCATCAAGACTTTTATAAGTAAATGGACATGACTTGAGACCATACTCATAAGTGAAATGAATCAAACTCACATGTGTAAATACTGTATTGTCTCCCTAGTGTAAGAAACTGAAAAAGTATATACGATCCAAAATCTACAATAAATACTGTGTAAGGGTAAGAAATTGCTCAAAGAGCAAAAGTAATTGGGATAGGGGAAAGGAGGAAAGAAGGAAGAGAAAAGGAAAAAGACAAATATTTGAGTGTGTGTGTGTATATATATATACATATACATAAGATAGCTAAAATAAATATACTACCAAATGTATTAGTTATTGGAAAAGAACAATTAATACTCATATGATAAGAGCAATTTTACATGCCTGTACCTGTTAATCTAAATGGCCCTTTTGAAGGTAATGATATACAATATTGCAACCATTGTCAAATTCCTATCATCTTGTTTTATAAACCTACAATGTTATTGTGTTGGATTTGTTGTTGTTTTCTTGTTTGTCTTTTTTGCTTTTTGTCTTTCTTTTCTGTGTCCTTTTTCTCTTAAATAAAAAAAAATTAAAAAAAATTGTCCTTTGGATGAATAGATCAGGTTTAGTTGCACATGTTAACTTCAAATGAACTTCCTCATGTGTAAGATATTTGTTAGAAGTTTATTACTTATTGTTCTTATTAAGCCATTCTCAAATCATTTACCCCAACCTTTCTCTCTCTTAATTTTCTCCTTAGAACCTATTCCTAAGATGCATACAATGTTGTCTTTATTAGGGTTATTGTCCTTGGTTAGACTTGAGATCTTTAACAGCAGCAATTTGAATCTGTGTATCAGTTGCTTGTTGCAGCCACAACAATGTATTTCTCACATGTTGGGCTATGAGAAGCACAACTGAACAAAAACCTAGACACTATGCTCAGAAACCCACCACCATGTTCCTGCCAGGGCCATGCTTCTTGGGGTCATGCTTATTGTATATAGAGATTGCTTTCCTGTCCTCATCGCAGTCCAGGAAATTTATATTTGTGATCCCATGGAAAAGTTATTGGAATTCTAGAGAGTCAATTCCAACCTACCACTTCCAGTGCAATCCATGGTAAGAATTATGAAACTAAGACATATTTGTAATTATGGGGGGGTTGTGGCAAGGGGTCCTTAGCCTGGTCAGGATGAAGATTCATCAGAGCAAGGCCTCGACCCAGGGCCTAGCCTGGATTTTATTAATTCATGAAGAAGGGAGTGTCTTGAGGATGAGTGACTGTGAGAATGATGGGAAATACATGAATACTGTGAGCTGGGCTAGGCAGGAGGCCTGAAATCACCTCTGCAATATTCGGAGAGAAGGATATGCAGAAAGACCAATCTGCATAACACAAGTGAGGTAGCATTTAATGTTTAGGGGGCAGTGCTTCGTCTGTGATGTGCAAAGAAGACTGTGAAGTGCAGGTCTGGGGACAAATATTACAGTTAACTGGTCTCCATGTGGTCCTCTCACCTTATTGTATCCCTAAGATTCTACATACAGGCCTTTTATTTGCTATAGGTAGATGGTGAACTGAACACTCCTAAGGCAGCCACCTCTCCACAGCATTGTCCTTCCCTTTAGAAACCTAGATGGGTTCCTTCCCATCAGTTCCACAGCCCAGCACAAGCTTTGAATCATTTCCACTGGACAGAGGCAAAAAGAAAGTGTGTTCCTCTCCATAACCCTGACAGACTGGGGGTGGACTGAGGATGCTTCTCAGAGGTGCTGTCAGGGGTTTGAAGTGAGAACAAGTCTGAGAGGTAGAGTTCATTTCCGCTAATGAGGTCCCATCTTTCATGCAAGGTGGGTATGACCCAAGGAGATGTTTGCCTGAGTCAGTGAATCACCTCTAGGTTCAGGCTGATTCAAGGATCTATGTCTATGCCTCTCTTTCTCTTTGTCTCTCTATCTCTCCTTCCTTTCCTCCCTCCTTCTCCCTCCCTTTCTTTCTACTTATCTCTCTTTCCCTCATTTACTTGCTTTCAAAAAAATGTCCTCCAAACTCATTGCAGTTAGCCTGAGCAAACTGAGAGGAGAAAAGAATTCCAGAGACCTAGAGCTTTGCAGTTCATTGGAAGTTCAATGCTCTGCACCATTAAGAGGAAGCTGGGTCAAACTGCAGTCACTGTGCAGCTGCTCAGAGAGGGAGGTGATCTCAAGGGCATCCCAGCGAAGCAGCTTGCACCTGGCCTTTGGTGGAGACCCCTGGGCAGTGAATCATCTCCTCTTCTGAAGACACTGCCCATGCAGTAGGGCTGTGCAGAGTCCCGAGGTCCACCAATGCCCAGAAGGAATTTTGAGGACAACAACCCAAGTGGCAACAGTGGCTGATGGTCTCCCTGGATGACCTCTGATCACAGAGTTTTTGCTATTGACTAGATGTAAGCCTGTTGGGAAGACTCAGAGATGCTAACACTGGGCAGATGTACACGTGGGACTATCCCAAACCACATCTTTCTGCTGGTGATGTGACCAGAAAAGAGACCTTACTTTCCCTTTATGCCCTTCAGACTTAACACAGAGCTGAAGAACTTTGCCCATGGGAGAGTAGCAGGGCTTCCAATGGTAGCCTGCAGGGCACGGTGCCCTTAGAAGGGGAACTGAGCAGGTGCTGGGTGGCTTCAGGGCTCAGATTTTGTGTCATTGTGATTATCTTCCTTTCAATCCCAGAGGTTACAGCCACATAGAGGCAAGAGAATGAACAAGAACAGAGGTGACATCTGACATCCTGTTGAACCCCCAGATTTGGACAAGCAAACAGCCCGTGACCCTCCATCAGGAGGATGGTGAGGACATGCATTAGCAGATGACGTGCAGAGGAACTCTGAGGGCAAGGGGTAGCTGGGGGTCTTTCCCATAGTAGGGATGCAGGACCTAAGTCAGTAGAAGCAGAAGAACCCCAGGAACTTTCTTCCTCAATTAGGTTTGAAGTGGGACATTCCCATGCAAAAGCTCTGCATTCCTAAAAAGGTCACTTTTCCTGGAGTGTGCTGAGACCAAGTCCTGTGAAGAAAAGGGTGGGGTGTTCTTGGGGATGGCTTCTGGATGTCACCTTACTCTGTTCTGCTTCATGTAGCAGGATGAATGGGAGATATTAGGACAGCTTTCTGAATGAAGCCAAGCAGGCAGACTGGCTCTTCAGTCAGAGACATAGATGGCTATGTCACAGACAAAGTGAGCTGAGTCCAGCAGACCGGAGTTTGGAAAGAGGGGAGTCCTTGGCTCTGATGAATTCTACTACGTATCCCAAAAAATCATATCTCAAAGTCATAACCACCACTAACTCACAATGTGACCTTATTTGGAAACGATGTTTTTATGGATGGAATTAGTTAAGATGAAGTCGTAGTGGAGTATGGTAGATCCTTCATCCAGTATGACTGGATTGTTTTAGTCCATTTTCTGTTGCCATAATGAAATACCTGAGAGTAGGTAATTTATACAGAATAGAAGTTTGTTTGGCTCATGGTTCTGTAGACTGAGAAGTTCAAAGCATGGTATCAGCATCTGGTGAGGACCTTGTGCTCTTTCCTGACAGTATGAGAGTGTCACAGGGTGAGACAGAGCAAGGGTTCTACTCAGGTCCTGCTTCCTCTGTGAAGCCACCAATATCTTCATGGAACCCCTCCCCTCATGATCTCATCTAATCCCAACTTCCTGTCAACCGTCTCACCTCCAAATA
>RJWM01033721.1:0-20350 GCA_004363535.1 Dasyprocta punctata
GACAGGCTTTCTAAAGCCTCAGGGGATAATGTGAACCTTGAAAATTTTCCCTAAAAACCAAATAAAATAGTGTATTCTATTAGCATTTACTTTAATATTTTGTTAGAAAAATACTGTATATTTAATTGACAAAGATTGTATGGATTCAAGGTATACATGATGATTTGATATGCGTATACTTTATATAATGATAATAAAAATCAAAGTAATTGTCCTGGTCCATTTTGTGCTGCTACAACAGAATACCAGAGATTGGGTAACTTATGAAGGGCGGAGATGTATTTCTTACAGTTGTGGAGGCTGGGAAATCCAAGATAACAATGGATATACCAGTTTTCATTACCACTGACAGTGCACAGGGCTCCATTTTCTCCATGTCCTCTTGGACACTTGTTACTGCTTTCCATAAATAGCTGGCCTACCAAGCATGAGGTGACATCTCCTTGTGTTCTATTTGCATCTCTTGGATGATTAGTGATGTTGAATATCTTTTCATATGCTTGTTGGTCATCTGTATTTTATATGTCTTCCTTGCAAAACATGTCTACTTGGTACTTAATCTATTTTTAAATTGTATTTCTGTTTTGTTTTGTGTTGCTTTGTTCTTGCTGCTGAGTTCCTGAAATATTTTGGAAACTAACTCCTTACCAGTTATGATTTGTAAATATTTTCTTCCATTCCATAGATTTTCATTTGTTGACTGAATACTCTGTTGAGCAGATTTTTTGTTTGTAATCTCAATGGTGCATTTTTGCCCATTACCTGTGATTTTTGTTTGTTTGTTTGTTTTTGAGACAGGGTCTCACTATGTAGTCCAGGCTGGCTTTAAACTCACTGTGTAGGCCAGGCTGTCCTTGAACACATGACAATCCTCCTGCCTCAGCCTCCAAAGTGCTGGGATTACAGGCATGTGCCATCACACCTGGCTCTGTTATCTGTGAGTTTGAAGTCATGTTCAAGAAGTATACTCAGACCAATGTCAGGAAGATTTTTCCTGTTTTCTTCTGGTAGTTTCCTAGTTCTTGGTTTTAAATCTTTAAGTCTCTTACACATTTTGAGTTGATTTTTTTAATAGTGTGGGATAAGCATCTATTTTCATTCTCCAAATGTCAATATTTAGTTACTCCAATATCACTTTCTCCATTTTGTCTTCTTGGCTTTGCTGAAAACCAATTGATTGTAAATATTATTTCTGGGGCTCTTGTTTCATTGGTCTATATGTCTGTTTCTATGCCATGGTGTTTGGATTACTTATAGATTTTTAGTAAAGTTTTACTGGGCCCTGGCCTAGGACCACTGATCTCCTGCTCAGGGGTATGACAACAGAATGTAATACAGATAAGATACATTTTTCAGTTACAAGGGGTGCCAGGATGGTCAAGGCCCAATAAGTTGAATTTTTGGGGGGAGTACCGGGGATTGAACTCACCACCTCGTGCCTGCCAGGCAGGCGCTAACGCCACTGAGCTAAATCCCTGGCTCAAGGCCCAGAAAGGACTAAGACTATGGACAGGGGGTCCTCGGCCTTGATTAGTTGTGCAGCATGATTGGGAGGTGAACTGGGGGCTAGGGAAGGTGGGGTGAACTGCCGATGTGGTCAAGGTTCAAGAGCTGAGGACCAATGCATTTTTGGAAAAGCACACAGAAACAGATCATGGTTAAGTTGTAACCTGATTGTCTGCTAATTGAAACTACTGAGCTAGAAGATTTGCTAGAGTCCAAGTCCTGCGTGTCATATTGCCTTGCTTTGAGGTGTCAGAACTTCTGAGGCCACTTGCTGGTCTCAATTTTGGCCATTGGCTTAAAGATTAACCTGTCTGTAAGCCAGCAGTGGGTCTTGCCACAAGTCATGCAGGCCTAGGACAGACTCTAGATTTATTTTTGTGCCAATTTATTAACATTAATCACAGCCAGTGCACTGCATCGAGCTAGTCCTCAGCATAGTTTGAAATCAGGTAGGGGGACCCCCCCCCGCCCCGACTTGTTTTCCTTTCTTCATTCTGCTTTGGTTACTCAAGGTCTTTGTGGTTCAACATAAATCTTTAGGATTTTTTTTATTTGTGAAAAATGTCATTGAAATTTTGATAGGGATTTCATTAAATTTGCTTCGGGCAGTGCAAACACTGTAATGGTATTAATTCTTACAATCCATGAACATGGGCTGTATTTCCATTTATTTGTTTTTTTTTTCCATCAATATCTTTTCATTTTCACCATACAGATCTTTTACCTCCTTGATTAAACACACCCACAGGTATTCTTTTGATGCTATTGCAAGTGGAATCATTTTCTTAATGTCTTTTCTGGATATTTTTAGTGCATAGGAATGCAACTGATTTTTGTTAATTTTATTAATTTTTATCCTATAACTTTACATGTTTATTAGTCTTTAGAGATTTTGGTGGAATTTTTCAGGTTTTCTATATTCAAGATCATGCCATCTGCAGAGAGACAGTTTAATACCTAATTTAGATGGTTTTCATTTCTTTAAAAATATTTTGTTTTCCTTGGAAAGGTACAACCATAGTGTAACAGAGGAACTGGAAACTTGTCCTCTATACCTATGCAGTCACAGGACTTTTACCTAGGCATGCTTCCTGCCTCTCTTGCAGGTGGGGGTGGCCATGTGACAACCTTCTGGATGGTAAGATGCAAATGAAAGAAACACCTGCTAATTCTGGCTTGTGCTCTTCAAGGTGGGGAGCACATCTTGCCTTCCCCTTTCCCTCTTACTTGCTGCCATCAGACTTTTACATGACAGACAAAAGCACAAGTCATCATGTGTCGTTATTTCTTACTACAATGCCCTAATTTATATCCTCCCTAATTAACACACTGAAGGATCCTGAACACTTCTAGCACACATTTTTTTTGTTGTTGTTTTCCTTTTTTCTGACAGATTCAAAAAGTGACGAGAAGAGCAGTACACTGTTCCTTCAGGTCAGAGATCCTCCACTCAGCTTATTCTCTACTTGGCTCATTCTCTTCTAGGTCAAAAATGTGGGGCTGTTTAAGTGTTGTCTCCCTAAATCGGACAAGGTTGCTGTGTTTTTCTCAGGGCTCGACTTCCTGCTGGGACCACAATGCAGGATAAGCTTTTGATTTCCCCCAGTGACCCTGCTCCCCTCGCAGAACAGCTTCTCCTCTGAACTGTTACTGAACACTGGCCATTCATTAACATTGAATTCAGCTTTTCTCCCTTAACGAGGTAGTTAAAGTGTACAAATTCCTTAGATAGCGCAAGGTTTGGGGCACTCAAGCATGTAAAATTATTGATATTAGATTTTTTTAAAGAAAGACTGTCTCCCTAAAGGACTGTGGGGTGGGGACATGGCTAGGCAGACAGGTGTGGGGAAGACTCTGGCTCCTAAAGATATGGAGGTGATTTCAGGACAAGAGGGGCCCATGGGGAGTGCAGGTACTAAAAACAGCGGGTCACCAGGCCTGAAAAAGTGACTTCCAGCGTCACTATTCAATTCTATTAGGCGCTGGGTACAAGAGGCTCTTGAGTGAAAACAGCAAAGTGAACAGTATAAACTTGATAGTAAATAAGCCTAGTACTTCAAAATGGACAAGAACGCTTCTGCTACTGAGTTTTGGCTTTGGGCAGCCACAGAGGAACTGAGCAGCACGGGCCCCCCGAGCAGTTTCCTGCCAGTGACAGGCCTTGCAGTCCGGGTTCCCAGATGCCCCGCTGCAGGTCCTGGGGCTGGCAGCACTCAGACGCCAGCAGCGAACCTTGGCACCCTCCTTGGGAAGGTTCACAATGAAGCCATCAGCAAGATGCTCCCCTCCCGGAGGGCAGAGCGCCATCGAGCTGTCAGCACTCACCGCTGCGGCTTCTCCGCGGGAGCTGAGAAAGGCCTTCCTGCCATCTCGGGGAGCAGGCCGGGAGCTGAGAAAGGCCTTCCTGCCATCTCGGGGAGCAGGCCGGGAGCTGAGAAAGGCCTTCCTGCCATCTCGGGGAGCAGGCCCTCCCTTGAGCGTGCAATCTCGGCAGTGTCTGCTTCCTACATCCGCTCTTTCAACTCCTGGATTCCATACACAGATTACGACTTTAAATTCCATTTCCAATCCTAAACTGAAATGGAATCACACCCGTGTCCTGTGGCTCTAAGACATGCTTCACGAAGACTCCCTGACCTATGCTACGCGGTTCTCTGGCATGGGAACTGCCTGCAATGGGCTCATGACGAACTGGAGTCCGCAAGACACAGAGGCTACTGGTGAGGTTTCTGGGGGAAAACCCTGAAATTCTTTTTGCAAGATTAGAAGCTGAAAGAATGCATTTCTTAGGGTCCTGCTCCAGGGCCTAGTGATGGAGCACTGAGATCTGGCAACACCAAATGCTGGGTCCAGCGGTGCTGGAAGCCAGATACCTTCATCTTTTTTTAATTTTCACTTTGAAATCAGACTTACACAAAAGTTGCAAAAGTAGTTGAATATCAATATACATTTTACCCAGTCAGTATCTTACATAAGCATGGTAAAATGATTAAAACAAAGATATTAACACGAGTCTGACACTACAGATCTTACTCAAGTTTTATCAGCTTGTGGAATGTTTTTGCACAATGAGCTTGGGGTTGTCAGAAGCCACATCCCCACCAGGGCACCGTGTCTGGGGTATGCAACACTAGCAAGTCCTAACGGCCGAAGTTCATCGTGACCAGATGGTTCACAAACCTGCCAGGTTTTACTACTATAAAGATGCTATTTCCCTCTGTAGATTAAAATGTTGGGGGCCTACTTTCAGGGTGTGTGACCAGCCTGATTCTAAGTTTGTCTATTTCAGTGTACACTGGAAGCATCTTGCTGCAGCAACTGCAGCATTCCAACGGTGATTTTCCTACTTCCATTAGTCCTTTTTCACTGATGAAATGCAATTATTCACGAGGCCTTAGCCCTCCTCATCCACTTATTCATTCTTTGTTTGTACTTGTAGAGATCCGGGGGGCAGTTATTTATTCTGTGGGTTGTAACTCAATACCAGTTATCATCATTCTCTTGTTCCAATTATTTCTCAGGCTTGTGTGCTTCTGGGTCAGCTCCGTGTCCTCTGACATGACTTTCTGACACCAGGAGATGCTCTAGGTTCACACTTCTGCTGTGTCGGCCCTGGGATCAACCACTCCTCCAAGGAGCCCTGGCTCCTCTCACCAAAGTTTACTTGTAGGTCTTTGGTATCAGCTGCACCACCAATTCTTGTTGGGCCCACGCCACCTCTGACTGAGCAGCAGTAAGCAGACACCAGGGACGATGAATGAGCACCCGCTGTGTGGATTGAGGAGAACGGCACACTCACTTGGAAACTGGGACCCTAAGCTGAGTCACCCAGACTCCACCTGAGAAGCACAAGCGTGTTCCAGAGATAAGACAGATGGTACCCAAGCACACGTGTGCTTCGCAGGTGAACCAGTCAGAGGGCACCCAATGAGCACAGGAGCTCCACAAGTCAGTCAGACACAGCGATTCCCTCAGAGGCTTCATTTTCGCTTTTATTGAGCAACACAGATTGAGATGGACCAGTCCTTCCACACGGACACTTAGGGCGGGCTCTGAGGGCTGGTGACAGACAGAACACAGGCGACAATCAAAGCCTTGAGAAAAAACAGAACTGTGTGACAGCAGGGGTTACCAAGGGAGCCGTCACGGCTTAAGAAGCCCCTGAATTTTTTCCTTTCCTTTCTGAATATCCAAAGTGTGAGTTACTTGACAGTGAAGGCAGAACACAGGCAGAAAGCACAAGTGCAGTTAATCCCGATCCCATGACAGCCACCGCTTCCTACAGGGCTTCTGAGCTGTGGGTGCTTCTGGTTTCTGGAGGTCGAGTCACTGGCCACTTCTGAGATCTACCCAGGGCTCAGCCAGCTGATCCTGACCAGCCCCCAGGACTAAAGGTCCCCACTGCTGGCTCCCCGGCTCCACCTACCCAACAGCTGGACAAGTGGCCCTTCTTGGAAGCGTGTGCATGACCTGACAAGAGGAAAAAGGGGAAGAAACTTCCACTTTCTTGAGTCAGTCAGAAAGGGCAAGACCAAGGGCAGAGGCAGAGGTGGGTTAGCTTCTGGTCAGACAGGGCGCTCCATGGAAACCGGGTCTCAGTCCTTCAGCTGAGACACTTCATACAGGTACGTAGCCAGCACCTTGGTTCCTTCTATGTAGTTATGCCTGATGGAAGGACAAATCACTGTGTCAGCAGGTGTTATGTGGCATTAGCGTCTGGGTGTACAGGGCTGCCTCCCCAAGTACAGGTGCTTCCTTCTGGGGAGCGTCTCCCATCTGGGTTGGAATCTGGTTCAGAACACAGCCACCCGATCTTCAACCACAGGCCCAGTCTGATTGCTCTCCCACCAAGAACCAAGCTTGCCTTGGCCTAAGAGTGTAGAGGTCTCACCCAGTGTGGTGGTAACAAACGGCCTACCCTGCCCTAGGGCTCCTGGTCTTGTTTCTGAAACCCAGGCCTTTACCTTATATGCTAGTAACCAGGTCTCTGTCTCCTCTAACCCCATCTCCCCAAGTAGTCTTTGCTGTCTCCTAGTCCCAACTGTCTACCTGGTCACCAGGACGGGCCCTGGCTTCCTGCCTTCCTTAGCAGCTCCAGGCACAAGAGTCCCTTTCCGCAATGCCCAGAGCCCCACCTGCCTGAGTCTCTCCTGACTGGCAGCAGCCAGAATCTCTCTCCCTCCTGTGGGGTAGAAGAACCCCCATCACACCTGCTTAAACCAAAATGCATAAAAGCAGCTTAAGTAGTTAGCAATGATGTTACAATTTTTCAAAAGGGAACGCAGAGAGGGCTTTATCAGTGGTAGGTGAAGAAAGCAATGAATACAGAACATTGGGTGAACCTTGCTTTCACCGTCTGCTATCACCAAGGTCTTGTCCCCACTTCCCACCCAACCCAGACTGGAGGAAGGGTGGTGCTGCAACCTCCGACTCCCTCCTCGTAGCAATAGCGACGCTCAAACCCACCTGGCTTCAGGATCTAGGTCTTGGAGTCTCACCTGTTGAGCTTCTCATTCTGAGAATGAGCACCGTCATCTGCTGACCCCACTGGCAAGAGCATCACGTTCTTGCCTGTGGCCTCCTGGAAGGTCAAGGTCACAGGAATACTGCCACCTTCCCTGGTCAAGTCTGGTTCAACACCAAAAACTGGGGGAAATAAGAAAAAGGTGAATTTCGGGGTCCTCAGGCTGAGGATTTGCCACAGAGGCACTACTGAGGATGGCGACCCCGCCTGTCATGGCTTGTTTCCAGATGTTCCCCCAAAGTCTCATGCACCCATAGGTGGGGCGTTCTGAAGGTGGCTGGACTAGGGTGCGGGAATGTGGATTAGGGGTGTGGATAATGGAAGCCCCACCCTGGGGATGGGTGGTACCCACCTATAGGCTTGTAGCCTGGATGGAATATAAAGGGACAGAAAGAAGGCAGGCGTGCTGCTACCGCTTTGCTGCTCACTGCCTTATGCTTGCCCTGCCAAGGACTGTTCCTTCCCTGTGATGCCCCTCTGCCGTGCTGCCCTGCCTTGGAACCAGCTGATGCTAGACTGAAACCACTATAAACTGTGACCTGAAATAAACCTTTCCACTATTATCTCTGGTGCTGACACTTTGTCTCAGCAATGAGCAAAGTAACCAAGATACTGCCCTGAAGGAGCTGGTTAGTGGTCCAGGCCCCATCCCACAGGCCTTCCTCAGAACACTGCCAACATAGCCACGTGCTTGGCATGACACAGAGTCCTTGGGTGTGCTTAGGGCTCTGGCGTCCATCTGCAAGGAGTAATATCCAACCTGTTTTCAGTGCTCTTCTCCCAGCCATATAATGTGGGTGGTTGAAGTCAGACACCCAAGGCTTCCCACCATGGCCCATGTACACCTTAAATTTGTTTGGACTGTGCAGTTCAGCAAACTTCTTTGTCAAGTAGCTTGTAACCTAAACCACAACCAGAAGAGATACACAGTATTTAACATGCTTGTCACTGGATCTGATGTTACTGATTTACAGAGGAGTCACCCACGATGGGTCTGCGACAGGTTTACATCCAGTCTGCAATGAGTCTACAAAGGGTCTACAACAAACCTAAAATGAGTCTCACTCTCTGCCCTTGAATGCTGATCTGTATCACTATGATAGCAGGAAGGAGGACGTAAGATACAAAATCCAGTTATTTGAAAGGCAGTGTTTTATCGTCAAGCACCTTTTACTGTGGTGTTCTAAATGATAGTAATAACTGAGTTTTCAAAAATTTTCTGTCTTGCTTTATGTTCTGTAGGGGAGATATGTATTCCTCCCAAATTCCTGTGTTGATATGCTAAGCCTCATGGTCATGATACTGGAGATAAGGCCTTTGTGGAAGTAATCAAGGTCAAATGAGTCATAAGGGTGGGACCCTAATTAGATAGGATTAGTGTCCTTTTAAGACGAGTATCCAGAGAGTATGTGCCTACTCTGTACTATGGGAGCACACAGCAGGGAGAAGCTGTCAGTAAGCCAGGAGAGGCTCCTCCTTGGACACTATTTGTTAGCACCTTGATCTTAGACTTTCTAGCCTCCACAAGTTTGAGAAATAAACTTCCATCACTTAAGGAACCCAGTCTGTGGGGTACTTTTACAATGGCCCTAGCAGATTGATACACTTTATAAAGGAGATCGCAAGCTAGAAGCTAGATTTCATTTAGATGTCCAGTGGGTCTAGAAGCTGACCCAAGGATATGGCCTGAGACAAAAATCTCAGTTCTCCCACGGACGGCAGGCCTCAGTCTCCTCTTCCCAGTGAGCAGACTCTGAGTCCATCTCTCCATGCATACTGCCTGGACTCATCCAGGGTGACGGCTCCGTGAGCCTGGCTGACCCGCAGTTACTGAAACCGTTCCTTTGCTTGTCATCGCCATGAGAGGCAGCCCTCCCGCACTGCCACCTGATGTACGTGCTCCCAAGTCGGGCTGAGGGCAGAGGTCAGTGTGGTGCGTGGTCACAGGGTCTTTCCCTTTGCTAACTTTCCGCACTGCTTATTCTCGTCCTTACTGAGCGGCGAAGGAAACGGCATGCAAGGGGCTGGCTTCCCGTTCCCCTAAACCTCTGACGGCACATCAGCCCCCAGCCCCCAGCAGTGCCCCACAGCCCCCCGTACCTGCTCGCTGACAACTTTAGGGGTCATGTTCGGCACGAGCCTGATGGAGAACTTGCCAATCACTTTTCTAGGAATCACAGTCTTGGCCCCAGACCCAGAGAAGGCGCCCTCGATGCCATGGAGGGAGAGGGATGGGTACCGCCAGCGGTGCATCAGGATTTCTTTCTGTGGCATCACAACAGACGGGGTCAGGGCACGGTCCCTGCGGGTGTGGGTGTCATCTGGGCAGTCAGCTGCTCCTGAGCCAGGCCTGGCCAGGGCTCCGACAGACACCAAAGGAGGTGCAGACGTGGGCCTCACCCAGGGAGGGCCGGTTAGAGGCTGCCACACACCTCAGAGGACGGTGCTGGCCTCTGCAGCCTCAGGAGCTGACGGTGTGACACTGGCGTGACCTGCTCTCCCACTCTGAGTCTTCAGCCCCCAAACAGCAAGCTGCCTTTCTGCCCTCCGACTGCATACACCAACCTCTCTCCATCTCCTGCAGGGCTCTCTCACCAGGCCTAGTGGCTCCCAGGCTTGACCACCCACCCTGCCCTCGGGCAGGCCACAGCCCTGTGCTCTGCCTGGCCTCCAGCGCAACCTTCTGGAGTTGAGAGTTAAGAGGAAACTCGGCCGAGACCAGCCGATCCCTCTCCTACCCCTGGGCCTAGCTACAGGAAGTCTCTGCACTGATAGTCACACCTCATAAACCAAGACGTTAACTACCGGAAAGGTCACAAGATTTTCTCTAACAGTTAAGTAAACATTTTGTGCCAACAGCTTCCACCTTCCCACCTGGCCCTGTCAGGTACGGCTTACCTAGACCAAAGCTACCCAACAGCACGAGACAGCACACCTTCCTTCTACAGACCTGCTCTCCTTGCCTGGTGGGAAGTGGATTCTGACCTTTAAAGCCCTTGCACCCCGACACGCCCAGCTCTGCTTTCTAGATGTCTGCACTATCTGCTGACTCCTAAACACATGCCCAGGAGCAGCTCCTGGACACGGGACATGGGGGACCCCGGAGGCTTGTGGGAGGGGCCCCCAGGGGCACCTTGCAGCTGTGCAGGAGGGTCTGAGCCCCGACGTCCTTGGCGAACTCCTCCATGTCAAAGTCGATGCTGTCGTAGAGCTTGTGCTCCTCACTGGTCAGGGGGGCGACGGCCTCGTTAATGCCGGGGATGAGGATTTTCCCCTTGTTGTCTATCAGAGAGCCTGAGGGTGGCACAGAGGGTTAAATGCTCAGTGGAGGATATAAAATCAGCTGTTCCCAGCCACACTGATTCCAGGAAGTCAGGCGCAGGGAGACGCACAGCTCGCCCTCCTGGGCACTCGAGAGACTCAGGTCAGGAGGGGCAGTGGGTGGCGCTGATGGTGGTACGACGAAGTGCGCTCCCTTTGGACTTATTCTAGGAAGTCAGTTAATTACCACGATAGCCTAACAAGGTGACCAGGACCATTATTCTTTGAGAATAATGAACGCAAGGGAGAGGTGGAAATTCCTCTGAAATTTCCCTCAGTCGCACACTGGGATACTAACCAGGCAGCTGTCTGCAAGCAGACTCACTGAGCGCTGGGCAGCATCTGTTTATAACGCACATGCCACAGGAAACACACTGCTCCCGAGGGGAGGAGAGAAACCTGAGTGTAGGACACAGCCAGCTCCAACCTCAGAAATGCCACCCCCGCCCCTGTCCTCGAGGGGACACAAACGAGCTCACTGAACTGCAGGGACCTGAGCCTTACACCAGGAAGACGCCAGGAACAGAAACCGCGGCTCTCGCTCCCCAGGAGCTGATGGAGCAGAGGGGCCCACATGCGACTGGTTATAAAAGCCAGGCCACGGCGAATGCCCTCTGCGAGTGTAAAATACAGTGTCCAGGGGAAGGACAGCCTTCTGTGGGCCTCTGGGCAGGCCGGCTAGGACCTGGGGTGTTCTGCGGGATGTGGGAGGTGGGGCAGGATTCAGCAGGTGATGATAAGGCCCAGAAGGCTCCCAGACAGAACCGGAAACGGACAGAGGCAGAGATGAAGCGAAAGGGCCTTCAACGAAAAGTGAGGCGGGGGAGAGGGGAGGAATGTGACCGGAAACAAAGGCCTGAGTTCATGAAGAACACTGAGGCACGCTGAGCGCCTCACCCATGTTTCCCAAATCACCAAGTGCTGACTGATGCGGAGCCAAGCCTGCACTCACCCATCAGCGAAATGAGATCTGTCATGGCCTCATGGACCGAGCCGCCATACACCCCAGAATGGAGGTCTTTGTCACTGCATTCCACCTGGACAGAAACAAAGACCACTTTATTTGACCGCTTATGGGAGCTTATTTTTATCATGTGACAGGGCACTGAACAAAGAACATTTATATAGCTTGACAATTTTCCCTATCAAAATCTGCCCCCTTAAGAAGCAAAGCAGGGCGCTTCCCCAATTAGATCATTCAGACAGCAAAAGACAGTCCCGGATGTGCTCACCACAGGCACTAGGAGTGCTACCCAGCGGGCTGGGAATGCTGGCCACAGGCGAACTGGATACTCCGATCAGACGAGCCGGGAGTGCGGGGCACAGGCCAGGGCACTCCACACGGCAGCCTCCCTAGGACTCGGGGTTTCTCCCAAGGAAAGACAGGGCCCGTCCCTTCACAAAGACCCTGCACCTATCTCTTACGAGGGCGATACATAGTACGTTTCACGACCAACATGGATCTGGAGGCCAAGTTCTTGGTTCCGATCTATGTGACCCCCTTTCTGTCTAGTCCTATAAGCAGGTAAGGCAGTCGATGGCTGTGTGGTCCCATCTTGGGTAACAGGAAGAACACTCACTTGTGGCCTAGGTTCACCTGTCACCTGCATAGCCAAACTATGACCACAGTGTGTGCTCCATGCAGCAATGGCCATGATTTCTGGGGTGCGCAGGTGATAGAAGACCCCCCTGGACAGGAACCGCTTTAACCACCACAGTATCTACACGGGAAAGCCCTGCCTTGGCTTCTCACTATCTACCGGAGGTATCTGCCGTGGCCTGCGTCTAGATGTCCCCCCAAAACCTGATGCAGTTGTGGGTGGGGAGTTTTGAAGGTGGCTGGATTAGGATGTGTGAATATGGACAAGGGTGTAATGCTGGAATTAAGGGTGCCCCACCCTTGGTGCGGGTGGTGCCACCCAAAAGGTGGCTACCGTGGAAAGGATAAAAGAGAGCGAGAGAAGTCAGGGCTGTTGTTTTGCTAATTTGCCGCTTTGCTGCCTTCCTGCCATGCCATGAAGTCTTCCTCCGCTGGGACGGTCCCCTGCCATGCCACTCCACCTTAGAGTCAGCGGACTCTGGACTGAAACTTTCGGAACATAAGCCGTAAGCCGAAATAAACCTTTACTCCTTTAACTTGAGGGTGTTGGGAACACTGAATAAAGTAAGATGGTCTCGATACCCTCAAAAAAACTCACACAGGTAAAGAGATGCAGCACTAAAGTATAAACAATTTAAATTTTAAAAAAGGAAGTGTTTTTCAAACACTTTGCATATGTCTCAGTCTTCCTGGATGGACTAGCATTTAATCTCTTCTCAACTGCTTCAAGACAACACTACAAATAATACTGCCTAACTTGACATAGCTAAGAGACTGACTCCTGATCATCAGAAGTATCACTATGCATGCCTGCTGGGGTGTGACAAATGTCTACGGAACCTAAGAAGTAGGATACTCAGTGAGCTCTAAGTTTCCTCACCTATAAGTGACTTCTTGGTGTGTGCCTTCTGTATGTGTGTGTGTGTGTGTGCGCGCGCGCGTGTCTTTTTGAGACAGGGTTTCCCCTATGCAGTTCAGCCTAGCCTTGAACTCACAGCAACACTCCTGCCTCAGCCTCCTGAGCGCTGGGATTACAGGCAGTGTGCCACCATACCCGGTGATATTTGCTTTCTTTAGGGTACAGAAGAACAAGGACACGTAGGGCTTAGCAAGCCCACGCAGCAGCATACCTCAATGAAGAAGTAGCAAATGCCCCGGAGACCGTACGTGATACAGGGCTTCTTCTTCCCCAGCCAGTAGTTGTCAGAAATGCAAACGTAGTCCACATCTTTAAAGAAGGTGTCTTTCTGGGCAAAAATCAGCTCATCCAGGCCTTCGGAGCCGGACTCCTCCATGCCTTCGAGGCAGAATCGCACGTTGACGGGGATCTCCTGTGAGGGGGAGGGGAGCAGAGGGATTCAGCTTCCTTGCTTTTCTTCCGGAAGCAACAGACCAGAGGCCACCGATGCTTGGGAACTGCAAATTTTAAATATCTGGCCTCCTCCAGCCCAGCCCCAGGTGAGCACTGGTCTGCAGGACACAGCTCCCAGACCCCTATGCCACGCCCACGTGAGTGCTGAGAGACCCCGTGGGTCCCAACGTGAGCACCTGGGCAGTGCCTGGGGAAGCCCGAGCTGTGCCCCCCGAGACACAGGGACAAAGAGCACAGCACAAGGCTTCCGAGTCCTCTCTGCGGCAGAGCGAGGCCCTGCTAATGTGGGAGCGACGGGCAGGGCTCTCCCGCAGCGCCAGCGCAGTGCAGCGCAGCTCCAGCCTGGTCCCGGGAGCTCAGGGGTCACTGGGACACTCTGTCCGGGAGCTGGGTCATTTCCCAGGGGTCCCCCAGCTCTGCAGGGTGAGACGGGCAGTCCCATCCCCAGAGAAGAAAAGAAACTCGCCAGAGCCACAAAGGTCCTGGAACGGCGGGGCCCAAATCAGGCTCCAGTCTACCGAGTCCTGGTTCAAACTTGTCCGGGTACTGCTCACTAAATGCGCTGTCCTTTCTGGTTCTCCCCCTGCACTGAGTACACAGGCATGCGCAGCTCCATGCACAGCCTCTGGCCGGTCCCCATGGCAGCTCCCCAGCCCCGACGCTCAGGACCCAGCGCTCCACAGGGCCCTGGAGGAGCCGCGGCTTCCAGCTGCTCTGCCAGGCACTCGGCCTGGCCGCGGAACTGGCTGGGTGGTTCTGCATGTTCCCCACTCTGTGAGGTCTCCCGCTGGACCAGGGAGTCTGACAGCCCTCCCAGAGCTAAGACTCCAAGCTTTCACAAGGATGCTTCTCTTATTACTTTATTGTGAGAGAAGCCATAAGCCAGATGCACAAATTACCTATACAGCATGATCACAAGTTAAAAGCCATCAAAAAACTTGGTAACAAAGTGCTTTGGGGAGTGGCACTCTAGCAATTTTTCTCCCTACTTTTCTGTATTTTGCCAACTGTGAGCAATAAGCAGATATTTCATAGTTGTACAAATATGTTCTTTAAAAACAAAATTTATTTTTATGAGGATATAAACCACAGAGTAAGCTTTTTTTTTTTTTTTTTTTTTTGCGGCACTGGGGATTGAAGTCACCTCGAGCCTGCCAGACAGGCACTTAAGCCACTGAGCCAAACTCCCGGCCCTAGTTTTTTGAGGTAGGGTCGCACTATGTAGCTCAGGCCCGTCTTGTGCTCGTGTTGTAGCCCGAGCTGGCCTTGAACTCACAACGCTCCTCCTACCTCAGCCTCCCGAGATAATGCTGGGATTAAAGGCGTGCGCCACCACACCCAGCTTAGAGTAAGCAATTTGTCTAACATCACAAAGCCTGTTACATCCTGGCAAGTGACCACAGTCAATTGAAAATGCACATTTCGGGGTAGGGATGTGGCTCAGTGATACAGTGTTCGCTTAGCATGCACAAGGCCCTGGGTTTGATGCTCATCACAAGACAAAGAGAAGAGAAGGAGAGAGAAAGACAGGGAGAAAGGAAGACAGGAAGGAAAGAATCACATTCCACGTGTTGGTAAGAATCTTGCTGACTGGTCAACAGTACGACCTTTGAGATCTGTAAAACAATTACCTCTCAATGTTTTTCAAGTTGGGAAGAGTGATAATCTTAAATCTGAATCAACTGTGCTGACTAAGGTTTGGGGACATGAGCTTTCTCCTATCCGGTAATCTTTACGCACGTTCAGCAGACGCCAGAGAATGGGCGGAATCTGACGCGGAGGCATACCTGGCCTGTCTTCTGGTAGGCCTCGAGGGCGTTCATCCAGCCGGCCACAGGTCCCTTGTCATCGGTCGAACCTCTCCCGTACAACTTGCCTACAACAGCAATCAGCAAATACAGTTACGACTTGGAGAACTCGAAAGGAGCAATCTCAAGTGAACAACTGATGTTGTCTCAGACCACAATCTACGGTAAAGATTTCTCCTCACATCAGAAGCCCGGCGTGTCCGCCTGACACCCCTGTGAGAACCCAGAGAGCCTTCACTGTGGTCAGAAGGGTGCCTCCAAGCCGCCCCTCCCCTGACACAGCGCCTGGCCAGGGCTACGACCCTGCTGCATTAGGGCAGATGCTTAATACCCAATTCCAGGAAATCTCTGCCAGTTGGTAGTTCACTAAAAACTGTATACCAAATGCAGTCGGTGGCCACGTTTGGGAACCACACATACCATGACCACAGAAGTACCACAAACACTTCCCCCACCCCAACTCTGACACCTATTCTGATAAAGAACAGAACTTTCATTTTTATTATTGACTTCTTCTCTGTTTAATTATTACACTGAAAACAGAAGACTGCGACACCTCTCCCAACCAGCGCCATCGGTCACGCAGTGCCCTTCCCACCTCTGCTTCTGGTGCGGAGGCAGACGCCCAGGCGGGGGAGCTGTCCAAAAGCAAGGACAGCTCAGGGCTCGGGTGCAGCTCAACAGAAAGTGCTTGCCCAGCATGGCCAAGGCACTGGGTTTGATCCCTGGCACCATAAAAAAGATAGCTCAGCAAATAAGTCCAAAGCCCTCATTCTCCTCCTGCCCTGTGAGGCTCATGGAGACCAGGCCGCCTCTGGGAAGCCCAGGAGCCGCCAAGCTCAGGGCTCAGCCCCTCTCGCTGGCCCGCGGCCTGAGTTGGCCGGTCTTTCTGTCTCTGCATTCCCAGAGTGCTGGAAAGCAGTCTCTGCATGACCCTCCCCGAAGCACTACGAAGCTTAACGCCAGCATCATCTTGGGAAGCTGCTTTTACAAACAAGAGCCAGTTTTTCAGAAAAGCTAAAGATTAAATAAAAACTCTCCTCAACAGTGTTTGTCACCATGACTACAGTGACTGGGACAGTGCTGGTGTAGAGTGTACCAGCAACACAGGGACACACATGACCCAGACCCCACTTTCCAGGGCTCCTCTGGAGGGGACATCTGGTTGGATGTTTGTAACGAAGGTTACTCATGGTATGGGGAGCTTTTCTAGTCTGTAGGGGGGATGTTCTAGTCTAGTGTGGTGTCCTTCTGTCTGGGTACCTGGCATGGGTGACAGGTGCTGAAGTACAAGCCAGTGAGCACCGGGGTCGGGATTCTGCCACAGCACAGAGCTGGCCCCGGGGGCCTGTGTGGCTGGGCACAGGTGGGAGAGGAACACGGAAGGGAAGGTGGACGGGCAGGGGTGCCGGGAGGACGTCTTGTGCTGCTCGGACTCCTGACAGGTGTCAGGTGGAGTGGCACACTGGGGTCACTCTGGCACAGTGCAGAAGAGGCACGGAAGCGTTAGGGCGTGGAGCGCTGACAGGGCAGCATGAACAAGCCCCGGGAGGTGCTCGGTGAAGGGGCCGTGGCGGGCGGGGACAGGGACAGGATGGCTCCCTTTCTGGCATAGGCGGCAGGGGGATGGTGCCTCTCCCATGGAGACAGGAGCGGGGCTGAGACACAGGGACGAGGGAAAGAACCACTGAAGAGACCTTGAGAGGGGCAAAGTCCAAGCCCATGTGGAAGATTAACCCCGCAGGGCGGGCAGGGACACCAGGACAAGGACAAGGGTCTGGGCTAATGTTTTATAGAATGCATTGTTTCTTTAAGAGGAATGGTCAATTTCGTGGTCATGGACACTGCACACCAAGGCAGGCGAGGTGTGACAGACCCTGCAAGTAGTCGGAGAAGGGGATCTGGACCTTAGACCCAGGCAAGACGCAAATGAAGGGGCGTCTGCGCCGACTGTCATATCCCGTCACGTTCAGAAACGAGTGCAAATTCACAAGTGAAAGTCAAGGACCTTTACACTGGGAGGGGACGGGAAGAGGCCCCCGGTGGGCCTTCCACAGGCCTGCCACGTCTGCTGTCACCGAGCCCGGGAGGCTCTGCATGAGCGAGCCGGCCCTGTCTACCTCACCAGGCAGGCAGGAGTCCAGCCGCCTTCGGCACGGTCTGCAGCACAGTGACGAAACACTGCCCAGAAGCAGCACTCGATTAGCACGAGGCACCGGATTACGGGCCTTGAAGGTTACGTGGCCCCATTCAGACTGAGCTCTGACCACGCCATACAGGACTCCTTTCCATGACAGAAGAAAGGCTTTCTGGATTTTCAACAATGGGGCACATGTGAAAAACTTAAAAAAACTAACTTCTAGATAATGTTAACAATGATGTGTACTGGAGAGAGGAAAAACCCAAGAGACGATCAGTGATTTTGTGGGGTTTTTTGGTACCGGGGATCAAACTCACAACCTCGTGCTTGCCAGACAGGCGCTTATGCCACTGAGCTAAATCCCCGGCCCGATCAGTGATTTTGTAAAGGTAACATTAAGAAGTACTTCTGATTAGCACTTTTCTTCTGTGAAACTGAGTGAGCCCTGGGCAGAACCTTCCTGCTCCGTCCCTCACCATCTCGCTCCACCAAGGTGAAGGGCTCGCTGTCCCAGCCGTCCTCCAGGGCCGCGGGCTGTACGTCCAGATGCCCGTAAATACACACCGTCTTCTTCTGCGGATCGCAGCCCAGTTTGCCCAACAGAATGGGAGGAAGAGGGATCTCCGAGCCGTCTGGGAGCTAAGTGGAAGGAAGCGACCAGGGACAATCTTGTTAATAAACTCAGAATCTACAGCAGACATTAACTGTACCTGGGCTTTCTTAGCTATTCTGGTCAACTTCTGTTGTAGAGTTTTAAAGATCCTACCGTTCAACACAGTCATTCATTAACAAGAAATCGCTTTCCTGTAATTCAGAGCACAGAACACTCGCATTTATGAGCTAGTGTGGTAAATTTCTAAAGATTCATTTTTTTTTTTTTTTTTTAAGATTTTGTATGACAAAACATAATGCAAGCTGAGTCTGGCATGCAGTTTAGTTTGTGATTTGCTGAAATGATGGCTAAAAACAACTATAATCTTGTTGGATGCAGTGACTCGCATCCATAACCCCAGCACTGTGGTAGGCCAAGGCAGGAAACCCGACCTGGGCAACTTAGTGACTTCGTACAACCCTATCTCAAAATAAAACATGAAAAAGGCCTGGGGACATAGCTCGGTGTGAAAGCCCTGCGTTCTAGCCCCAGTGCATATACGAGTGGGGTTGGGGTATGCTACAATCTTAAACTGAAAGACAGATATTTTTAAAATTCTGAATGTAGACTATTACTATGCACAGGCTAGACTGTAAACAGAGATACAAAGAAATACAATCCATATTAAGCTATATTAAATGAAGTAGGGACAGTTGACACTGCTGGGTTTTGTCCACCATCTGTAAGAACGGAGAACAGGACAGCAGTCCTAGAGGAGAAATACGGGGAATGAAGTCAGACCGGTCTCAGGTCCCCTCCCGCCTTCACACAGGCTGATGCTTTCTGCCTGTGACTTCAAACCACTGTCCTCTGGCTGTGCTGAGTTCACAGCCCTCGTACCTTCTATACCTGTCCTATATCCCAACGGAAAAACTGACTGCCACCAAGTGTCACCAGCACGTGGCAGGGAGGGCAAAAGCACAGGCACTCTTGCTTCAGCTGCAGGAGGAAATGACCATTCCCACCAGACAGCACGCACCTGAATTAGTCTAGCATTTTGAAAATACGCTTTATGAAAGTACCCACTAGCAAACATAACACACAATTAAACTGATGAAGACGCACTCATCACTTACAATCAGGAGGTGGAAAGAACAGCAACTGGAATTGAACTGGACCAGGAGAGTGCTGGTGACAGCTAAGTGTCCAGCCCCCAAACGCCAGGGCTCCGAGGTGGCCAGAACCCTGTCAGGACACAGGACTGGTCTTCTCAGTAAGCTCTACTTAAAACACCCAAGTAACTCGCAACCTAACAGCTACCAGCATGTGGACTCGACGTTCCTCACACACTCAAACCACAAAGGAGCCTTTCCGTGTCAGTGCTCGTGACACTGGCCTGGGGCCACCAGAGCAAACACTGTTTTAAATCTCTTGCCTGGAGCCAGGCATGGTGGCGCACGCCTTTAAACCCAGCACTCCCGAGGCTGAGGTAGGAGGATCCTGTGAGTTCCAGGCCACCTTGGGCTACAAGTGAGCAAGTGCGACCCTGCCTCAAAAAAAAAAAAAAAAAAAAAAAAATAGGGCCAGGAGTTTGGCTTTGTGAGTTTGATCCCTGGTACTGACAATCTCCTGTCTGGGCACATAGGACACATGGTCTCTGCAGTCAGCGCCAACTCTCAGCTGACCTGAGCAGGACAAAGATTTTTAAATGGCAACAGATTTCCTCTAAGTAAATTTCTATTTAACAGAGCCTGAAATACTGAAATACCTCAATGTTTTTGCAAAGATGCGGGTGGGGCCCATATATACATTTGCCCTGAAATTAAGTAGAGTCTGAAACGCCCAGTGCCAACTTTCCTTCACAAGCCTGGAGACGCTCGGGCGTCTGCTTGGGCTCGTGGTGACCGGCCTGCAGGTAGCACTCCCTCCGTTATTGTTGTTATTGTTTTTGATAACATCTTGCTAGGTAGTTGAGGCTGCCCTCGAACTCACAATCCTCGTCCCTCGCCTCCCAATAGCTGGGATTACAGGCATGCAGCCCATGCCCAGCTTTATCACCCGCTCTGAACACACAGCGCTGCTGCCCATATAGTGATACCTAAGTTGTCAAACTCAATTCATCCAAATTCATGTTTGAATACTGAAAAGTTTGAGAACTAAACATATTTTTCCCATCAGAAATAATGGATAACCATGTAATTGGTTGTGAGGCCACAAAATTCCACTTATAAATTCATTTTTCCAGGACTTCAACAAATTTTGCAAAGACCTTTTTCTTTTTCTTTTTTTTTTTTTTGTTTTGGTCTTTTTGAGACAGGGTTTCACAGTTCAGGCTGGCCTTAAACTTGAGGCAATCCTGCCTCAGCCTCCCAAGTGCTGGGATTACAGGTGTGTGCCACCATGCCTAGCTTGTAATACATTGTAAGTCAACTCTTGAATTTCTTGTCGGAAGAAAATCTCAAAAGAACAACACTGGACCAGGAGTTA
>RJWM01033722.1:0-20398 GCA_004363535.1 Dasyprocta punctata
GCTCTGGCTCCTTTTACTTTGGCTGCTTTTGTTCGGTTGCTGCCTTGAAGTGCTGTCCCTGTGCCATGCCACCCTGCCTTGGAGCCAGCTGATTGTGGACTGAAACCTCCAAAAACTGTAAGCTAAATAAACCTTTCCTTCCCCAATTTTGGGTGTCAGGTGTTTTGTCTCAGCAACGAGTGAAAAGTAACCAAGACAGTCAGTATGTTGTTTGTGTACTGGAGTGTTATCAGTTTTTGAGTGCTGACTTTGAATCTAGCTATGCTGCTCAATTTGGTTATTAATTCTGAAAGTCTTTCAGTGGACTTTTTGGTATCTTCTATGTAAAGTATCATTTCATCTTCAAATAGCAATAATTTAACTTCATCCTATCCTATACTTATTCCTATTCTTATTCCTTTTATTTCTCTCTCTTGTCTAATTACTGTGGCTAATGTTTCCAGAACTGTGTTGAATAAGGTCAGTGATAGTGGACATCCTTGTCTTATTTCTGATTTTAGAGTAAAAGCTTTCTGCTTTTGTCCATTTAATAAGATGTCGGCTGTAGGTTTTTCATATATGGCTTTTATTAGATTGAGATAAAGATGATCTATTCTGATTTTCTGTAGGTCTTTTTTTATTAAGAATGAGTTTTGGACTTTATCAAAAGCTTTTTCTGCCACTATTGAGATGATCATGTGATTGTTGTCTTTGGCTCTATTTTTATGATGTAGTACATTTATTCATTTTTGTATGCTGAACTATTTCTGCATTCCTGGGATGAATCCCACTTGGGATGAATCCCACTTGGTCATGGTGTATAATTTTCTTGATGATTCACTGCATTGTTTGCAGGATTTTATTGAGGATTTATGCATCTCTGTTCATTAGGGAGATTGGCCTCTAATTTTCTTTTTTGGTTGGGTCTTTCTCTGGTTTTGGTATGTGGATAATACTTTCTTCCAGGAATGCTTTAGGGAGAATTCATTCCCTTTAAATTTCATTGAAAAGTTTGAGGAGTGTTGGAATTAAGTCTTCCTTAAATTTCTTGTAGAATTCAGCAGTGAATCCATCAGGATCTGGGCTTTTCTTTGTTGGTAAGGTTCTAATTACATTTTCAATTTCATTAACTGAAATTGTCTTATTCAGCAGTTTTGCATCTCCTTGATCCAGCTTTGATAGTTTATGTTTCTAGGAATCTGTCCATTTCTTCTGTGTTATCAATCCTATGAGGGTAAAGGTTTTCAAAGTAGGTATTTATGATCTTCTGTATTTCCACAGTGCCTGTGGTTATTTCACCATTTTCATTCCTTATTGCATGAATTTGTGTTTTCCTTCTCTTTTTTCAATAAGGTTGGCTAGGACTTTATCAATTTTTATTTATTCTTTCAAAGAACCTATTCTTTGATTCATTAATTCTTTGTATTGTTTTCTTACTCTCAGTTGCATTAATTTCCACTCTGATCTTTATAATTTCCTCACTTTTTTAGGATTTGGGCTTGGCTTGTTCTTCTTTTCTAGATGCTTGAGGTGTAGCACCAGGTAGTTTGTGTTCATTCTGTTTTCCTGATGTGAGAATTCACCACAGTCAATTTCCTTCTTAAAACTGCTTTCATTGTGTCCCACAGATTCCAGTAAGTTATATCTGCATTTTTGTTTGCTGATAGGTATTATTTTCTTCTTTAATTTCCTCTATGACACATTGATTCTTCAGGAGGATAATATTTAATTTCCATGTGTTTATGGAATTTCTTCTACTTCTTTTGTCATTAATTTCCAATTTCATTGCACTATGGTCAGATAAATATGCATGGGACAATTTTGATTCTTTTGCATTTATTTAAGCATGTTCTATGAGTCAGTTTATGGTCTATTTTAGAGAACATTCCATGTACTGCTGAGAAGAATGTATAGTCTGATTTTTTTGGATGGAATACTCTGTACATATCTACTAAGTCAATTTGTTGACAAGTTTGATCCAGTGCTGTAATTTCTTTGCTGATTTTTTGTTTAGCTGATCTGTCTCTTTGTGACAGTGGAGTGTCAAGTTCCCCATTATGATTGTATTATTGCTTATATGACTTTTCATGTCTTTTAATATTTGCCTTACATATGCTCCCATATTTGGTGCATATATATTTATGATTGTTACCTCTTCCTGTTGAAATTTTCCCCTAACAAGTATGTAGTGACCTTCTTTATCTCTTTTGGTCATTATTGGTTTGAAGCTCACATTGTCTGAAAACAGAATCACTACCCTTGCTTTTTTCTGGGTTCCTGTTACATGGACTATTGTTTCCCATCCTTTGATTTTCAGCCTATGAATTTCCTTTTGAGTTAAATGTGTTTTTTGTTTACAGCATGTTGTAGATTTTGTTTCTTTATTCACTCTGCTAGTGTGTTTCTTTTGACTGGTGAATTGAGGCCATTTATGTTAATGGTTATAACATATTTATTGTCTTATCTTTGTCGTGTTATCTTTCTGATGCTAGTTCCCTATTTTTGCCCCTCTATTTAATTCCTTGTCCTGCCTGTAGGTTGCTTGTTCTTTCTGTTGTTTATCTTAGAATTATGATCATTTGTATCTCTTTCTAAAATACCTTTTAGTACTCTTTATAGGGTTTGTTGGGTTGTCATGAAGTTAATCACTCTTCTTTGTTGTGAAAGAATCTTATTTCTCCATTGATTTTGAAAGATACTTTTGCAGGTTACATCAATCTGGGTTGGAAGCTGTTTTCCTTCGGTACCTGAAATACTTTAAACTCTTCTTGACCTGATCGTTTGTTTTGAGAAGTCTGCCATGATTCTTATAGATTTTCCTTTATAGGTCATCTGCTTCTTTTTCTAGCAGGTTTTAATATTCTGCTCTCAGGCTGAATTTCTGGGATCTTGATTATTATATGTCAAGGTGTATATCTATTTTGGTTATGGCTAATTTGTGGTCTATATTCTTTGTTGATCTGAATGTCAGATTCTTCTCCCACGTTTGGGAAATTTTCTGATATTATGTCTGAAAATAGTCTTTTTATTTAATTTGTGTTGTCTTTTTCATTATCTTTGACACCTATCAGTCTTTATTGTTCCTTTTTGCACCATTTTAAAGTTGCTGAATTGCTATTTCCTGATTCCTTGTTATTTTTAAGAGCTGTTTCCGTTTATTATCCCTAGTTGCAGTCAAGTCTTTGAGGTTTGAAAGTCTATGTTCAATTTCATTCATGAAGTTTTTCCAGCTTTCAATGGAATTTTTGATTTCCTGAATATCTCCTTCAATCTGTTTCATGTATTCTAATTATTCCTTATATTGTTCATTCAAGATTTCCATCAATTTCCTAGGCTCCTCTTTTTTTTTATCCATGTCTTCTTTAGATATATTCACCAATTCTTTTGTCATGTTTTCCAAATCTGTTTTTACCTGAGTGATTATTTCTGAGTGGATTTCATTTACAGCTTCCTTGAGTTGTTTCTTTATTTCCCTAGCTATCATTTCAGAGATTTCAGGTGTTTGATTTCCAAATTCATCCTTGTCTGTCTCCTGCACTTGATCTGCATGACCTGGAAGTTTGAGACTGCATTTTGTGCTTTTGTTTTGGCACTTTCCTGTGTTCCTCTGAATCAGCCAGATGCCAAGACTAGGTTGCTTCCTGTTCTGGTGGGCTGTTCATCAGTGGGCCTCACTGAGGGTGGCTGTTTGCTCCAGGTTGCTGGGTTCTGGTACCCCATCTCCACGGGTTTCACTGAGCATTCCTGGATGACTGCACAGTGCTAGGCACAAGTTCCCGGTCTGTGTAGGCTTTGGAGATGGTTCCCAGGTTTGGATGGTTCATTGGGCATAGATTCCCTGTCCTAGCAAGTCTCAGCAAAAGTTCGCAGATGACTGTGAGTCATGGGGCACAGGCTCTGCATCCCTGTGGACCTTACAGATGGTTCCCAAGTGTGGGTGAGTCCCTCAGTCCAGCTTCACAGTCCTTGCAGGACTCACTGAGGGTTCCTGGATGACTGCAGGTCCCTGGGCTTAGACTCCCAGTCCCCGCTGGCCTCAGAGATGCTGTCCAGATACCATTGTTTTATATGCCCCAGAAGAAGATTATTGCTAGCAGTGAGGCCTGGCTAGAGAATGAAATAACTCTAAGTACAATGAATAACATGGATAAGGAGAGCATAGAACAAGAAGACACCCAACTCAAACTCTTGGAGTATCCATTACAAAAAGATTTTAAGGGAGCTTGAAGGAAAATAGAGGTGTAAATGAAAATAAGGAGAAAAGTAAGAATAAAACCAGAATAAATTTGAAACCATATGCACTGACATTCATCCTAATAATAGCAATTAGTATTGAGATCATTGCTTAAATCCTTATAGCCACTACTTTTCACATTTCAGAAGACACTTCAATTTTATCATCAAGGAATAACTCTTTGGAGGTACACTGCGTGGCACTGTATGCCTGATTTTCTAAACCCTTTAAAAATATTTATTAATTTTATCACTCTATAAAATCAAATCTATTACAATTTCTGTTTTATAAGAATGAGGTTAAGGAACAGCTCAAGTTATTTAGACCCAGACAGACTGACTCTAATATTTGTTTTATTAAGTCACCAGAGATGAAGGTTTCTAAAGCAAGTAAGGCAGAGCTGAAGGGTCTTCTGTGCATGGTGGAAACATACATTGCAAGCTGTGTTTCCAGAAAAGCAGGCTCACTGAGTAATTAAATGCTTACAAAAACTTGTCTCATCAAGTGCCATGCCTAGCAAACTGACAGAGCACATTGTATGTGCATGAGTAATACCACCTACCACTTCTGTTAATGAAATAGATATTTGAGTATAACACAAAATCATTGAAATGATACACTTAAATTCCTAATCTAGATCTTTTGGATTAGTTACATAAAGAGTAAAAGTTATAAAATCTGGTTTGGTTCTTGACAATTGGTAAGGCTGGAAATGTGAGTAAAAGAACAATTTCAGTGATTATAAAACCTCATCATGAAAAACTTGCAAAAAGAATTAAACTTCTCAAATCTAACCTTCACAAGCAGGTGGGATCTCCAAGCAATTTGGGAGAAGTATCTTAGGGCCTTGCATTTTCAGTCTTCAGTATAATCAAAGTTTTTCTTTTTTGTTTTATTTTAAAAACAAAACAAAAAGAAATGATACAGAATTTCAAAAAATAGTAGGAAATTAACATTGGTTAATATATTGCATATTGTTATCTTAGAAGTAGTTGTTCAGGTTACAAGATTTAAGCATAAAAATGATCAAACAATCAAACACTGAAAGTGCAAACTGTTCTTTTTGATGAACTTACAGAGATCAGTAGTATAGTTATCTATCTTTTATATATACATACATACACACATATATATGTATACTCATATACATATAAATTTAGCCTTTTTTCTCTTCTCTAGCCCCTATCCCAGTTGTTCTTTCCTTTTGAGCACTTTCTTTCCCTTTCATTTTCCCAGTATGTATTGTACATTGGGGGTCTTAAGGAGGATAAACTTGAAGCTTTTATAGATAAATGGATGCAACTTGAGGCCACACTCATAAGTGAAATAATTCAAACTCACATGTGTAAATATTGTAGTGTCTCCCTGGTGTAAAAAATAAAGATATCTGAAAGAGTAATAAAACAGAAGTTTTGCAACTTTAGTCATGTTAACCCTTTTCTGGGTTAACATAACTAGGTACCCTAATTCTTACAGAGTCATCTATATAAACAGTTTCATATCCTTTCTCAATTTATTTGCCGCCTGCCTGTGGGACAATATTGCTAAATCTCCTCAAAACCCAGTGAAATGGAAAATGCTAAGAATTTGAATGCATTTAACTTGTATTATTATTATCATTATTATCCTTATTTCACAAAATTAAATTTTCCTCTGTTCTGTTCTAAAATGAAAGATTTCAGCACAACTCATCTACACACATGGATTCAAATGATGCAGAATTTAAATTACCATTCACATGAGATAATTTACCAAATTTCATGTTACCTGGGGAAGAAAGAGTTCATCGACTACTTGGGATTATCTTATCTCCTGAATTTATATTCTATGTGGGTGCTGCTTCATAAGTCTGGAAAAAAGTACATTTTTCAGAAGTGCAAAAAGCAACATACTAACTATAGCATGATTTATCCCATTCTTTTGGGAGTCTTTTTATTCTTTTGCTTCTTCTTTCCAGAGGTACCCTCACCCCATTTATCCTCACTACATACAAAATATATAATGTGCAGACAAACATCTCCATATACAGTAGTCTCTGCTTCCTGACACAGGTAATGGCAATCCATGGTCCAAAATAAAAACTACATTGCCAGAACTCTTATTCCATAAAACATATCACTGTTTGGGTAACAAATGAGCCCTTAATCATCTTTTGGACAATTGAGTAATAAAGCTTTCAATTAAATATGAGGCACAGTGCAGCAATCAATAGCACAAACTCTAAAGCCCTAGGAGTTTCATCTCCCTGAGATGAGTGGCAGTGATTAATCTCACTTTGAGGATAAGTTAAATTAGTTTAAATTACAGTTAAGTGAGAAATCCATAGGTGATGCATAAAAGTGGCATTAGAAAGGCCAGTACTGTTAATAAAAACCTATAGTATGGATTTTATGAATTTGAAACTCGAAGAATTTGAACTTAAATTGAAAGTCACACATAAGATAACAATCTCATTGTATACAAGTGTCAAGGAGAAAGTGCAGTATTTATGCTATACAAAATCTTTCTAAAATGTAATCAATACAGTATAAAAAATGGCATCATGCTTTAGAAACAAAAGTCAGAATGCTATTTGTCAAGAAGGTAAAAATGAAATTTGGTGTTCTGAAAATGGAATTCTTAGGACCATTAAATAACTTATGAAGGCAAGAGAAAGTTTGAAATCAAAATTATCTCAAAATATTCAAGATACATGATAAAATGAGACACTATGTAAGTACTATATGTATATTTGATTTTCAGGTGTCAATAAGCTTTCTCTGAAAGGACAACATACTGAATGTCTAGGCTTTGTAGTCCATAAGATCTTTGGCAGTTACTGAACTCAGCAACTGTAGAACTAAAACAACCAGTCTGTAGGTGCATGGCTGAGGCTGTGCTCCAACAAGCCTGCACCCAAGAACTGGCAGCCGCCATGCTTGGCCCACATTCTGTAGCTTGCAATCTTCAGTTCCAATGCATGAGACACACTTACTATAATTAATCAATATTATTATTCTTATGATTCTTGGAATGACTGAGATGAGTTGTCACCAAAGACAATTTGGTTGTATTGACTTTTAAATGCATCATAGGAATCAGAAATTTGAAAAGAATTTTTTTACTCTTACTGTGTTAATTCTACTTAGACCCTTATGCTATTTAATGTCACACTTTACACGTTTCTTTAGCACATAAAATCCTCCATGTTGAAAAAAATCAATTAAATGATTCAATATGGAAAAAGCTAACCATGGTAGTTTATTTCTAAATAGATATTATCTATTTACATTTAGCCAGGGACATATAGTTTTACTGCTTATAGAACAAAGCTATAGAGTGCAACTAACAATTAGGCTGTTTAAATTTTCCTTTGGATAGGTTTTGGCCTACATGGAGTTCATAGCAAGAGGACATGATGACCCTCAGGAGAGAAGAGACGCAGAAAAAAGTGACAAGCACTTTCTCTGTAAATTAAGTCATCCAATTGTGAAAAAGGAAGAGGAGTTTTCACAGTTAACATTGTAAGACCAAGTCATATAAATTCAACACTCCATTACTCTTATGACTTTAATTTGAATATTATATTAATGTGGTCCAATGACCAAGTGTGTGTCTTGGTATAGATAGCTATTTTCTGGTGAGGTAATTAATACATTCAAGGGTTATACTTTTGAATGGTTTTCAGAAAGATTAGCTTTCTGTTATGGGTATCTAAATAACAGACTACATGTACTCCATATTTGTTAGTATTATTACGCAGTTGCCTTTGTAACAGTTCATTTCTCAGTCTTACTATGACATTTCTACCAATCACATACTTGTCCATTTCTGTTAATTTGTGAATGTGCATCTCTTCTAAACTTTTTAAACTTTGTCAGATATAGCATAATTTTGCATTGCTTAGTTTGTTTCTGCCAAATAACAAATTATCAGCTTTCCTACCTGTTTTTTTTTCCATCCTATCCCAATAGAAAGGGTGTTTCTCAAGTTTTACTGAGTCACGTTTTTGTAATAATTTGTTACAAATTATATCTAAGAATATGAGATGATTTTTAGTATTGCTCTTAAAAATTTTACAAACTGCAGAAAAACCCACCCTCCTACTTTAACACACTTGCCCTTTAATCCAGTATTTCCTGTTGGTGCAAGCTAATAAAGGTTTTCTGTGAATTTACAGCCACATTGTAATGATCTTTATATTACTACTCATTGCTCACATACACTGGGGTATATTATTCATTTTCACTTGGGGAAGTGTATATAATATACAAATTATTTATCCAATTATTTCAATTGAAACAGAAATCTCCTAGTCCTATAATGAGCTTCTGATCTTGAGTCTTCTGCTTCCTCCCTTTGAGTCCCGTGTATTTCCACTTTTATTCTAACAGGCTGAGTCATTAGATGATCACTCCAACTACTGTACTCTATCCTACTTATTCCGCCTGTGTTGTCTCTTTCCCAGCTCTCTGCCAAATTCCCAACCATGAGTCAAACTTGTATTAATTTCCTGTTGCTGCTATAGCAAGTTATCTCAAAAACAATGGATTGAAACAGAACACATTTCATTCTCTGAAGGTCAGCAGTCTAAAATCAGTTTTCTTAACTTGATATCACCTGCAAACTCTCTTTTCCATGTAACATTCACAGGTTCTAGAGCTTAGGAACTGAATATTCAGGGAGGCATTACAGTATTCTGTCTATTATAGTAATCCTTCAGACCCCAAAGATTTATGTCTGTCTTATGTACAAAGTATATTCGTATGTACTCCAACATCCACAAAAATCTCAACCCACCACAAAGTTAAATACTCACTTTCTTTTCACTTTCATTATGGATGCTAGAGGCATTGCATGTGTACTGAATAGGGTCATTAAAGTTATTTAAGTGGATCTCTGGCTGTGTAGGAAACCTCCTACATTTTTATTGTCAGTTTCCCCCCTACTTTTTCAAAATTATTTCATATTCTATTGTTTTCCTTAAACTGCTTACCCTTCCATTGATTCACTAACTTGCATCTTCAAGTCAGTACTCCGGGTTAGACTCATTTTGAGCCTAACTACTCCAAGTGCTTCTAAATGACTTCCCAGATTCCAATACCAATGATCATAACAGTCAAAATGCATTTGAAATGGTCCAGATGTCAATGACAATGTGTTATACTCAAGTACCAATAACAACAATGAACAGACAGATTTACATTTGCTCAAAAATAGACCTAAAGGATTCTTACCCACAAAAGGTAAGGTGATGAGTATGACAATTTACTTAACTGTGGTAGTGATTGTACCATATATATGAGTATATTTATAATATATTACATATGCGTAACATATACATATATCAAACCATTATGTTTCATACCTTGATTATATATAATTGTGCCAGTTATAGCTTGGATAAAAGTAAAAAGATTTTAAAAGGTATTTGGGGGAAGAATTTACAATAAATTACTGGTAAGGAGAGTGGGAATCGTAAGAATTCTGAGAAGGCTCTACAACTTTTGGTTTAGGAAACTAGATACATGGATATGTTCTATTTTTTGTTATGGTTGGTTTGGTTTGGTCTGGTTTGGTTTTTTGAGACAGGGTTTTACTATGTAGTTCAGGGTGGCCTTGAACTCTCTATGTAATCCAGGCTGGCCTCAAAATCATGAAAATCTTCCTGCTTCAGCCTTCCAAGTGCTGAGATTATAGGAGTGTGTCACTAGGGCTAGCTTGTGGCTCTGTTCTTTTATTTATTTATTTATTTTGGTATCAGGGATTGAGCTCACAATCTCACACCTGCCAGGTCAGTGCTTAGACCACTGAGCTAAATCCTCATCCCTATTTTTTGAGATAGGGTCTCACTATGCAGTTCAAGCTGGCCTTGAACTCACTTTGTAGCCCAGGCTGGTCTTGAACTCATAAGGATCCTCCTGCCTCAGCCTCCTGAGTGCTAGGATTAAAGGCATGCACCATCATGCCCCACTTCATGGCTATGTTCTTAATGAGGCTCAAAAATCGGATACAGAAAGAGGTGTGTAGGGAAGAAGATCAATGAAAATACGAGATGTTTAGAAATCCCATGGAACTCTCAAGTGGTAGCATCAACAAGCAACTGGCAGCAAGAGCAAGCAATGTTGTATAAGAACTCAGAATAGAGATCTGAGATAGAGATACAGAACTGCGCTCATCGGAGCATAAGTAGTTGTAGTCATTGACTTAGATAAGGTCACTAGAGGACAGAGTATACAGTGGAAAAGGACAACTGAAAAAAGAATTTACTCCATATTTAAGGACCAATTGGAGGAAAAGAAGACCATGAGGTTGAATGGAAAGGCTCCAAAAATCAAAAGCAGGAAAAACAAAATGGAAGAAAACTGTCATGGAAAAGATAAAAGTGCCTGCTTATGCAGACACCCTCAGTAAAGTCAGGACTGAGAACTTTCTCCACAGGGCAGAGTGGCTCAGTATGCACTGCCTTCCTAGTGGAGGGGGAATGGAGGCTAAATTTTAAGGGACTGAAAAGTCAATAGGCCATGGGGAAGTGAACACAGGACTTGAAGAAAACATTACCAAACCTTTAAAATGAATAACGCAAGATAACAAGAGATAGAAGAGATGCATGGCAAAAGTAAATAAAACATTATTTATATTTTTAAAACAAAAGAAATTAGAGAATTATATAACTAAGATGAAGGGATCAGCAGAAAGGAAAATATAAAAATTGCAGAAGACAAAAGGAAGAAATGATAGATGGCAAGAGGTAGAGAAGTTAAGAAGATCCAGAATAAAGGCAAGATGATTATCTCTGAATAAAAACACATACCTGTCTTTTCTAAAAGGAGAGATTAGGAAAAATAGGTAGATTTGGTTTTAATATCCATTTGAGTATCAAACAGCAAACGGAATTCCTACTTGAGAACTTTGCCTTTTCTCTACAACTTCAAGGTAAGATCACCATTTGAGAAATCATTAAGTCCTGAGAAAAATGACAGAAAAAGTGACAGAGTTATATTTGTGGCACAGAATGGCATAGTTATGCTTAGAATGATATAACAAATAATTACAGAGCAAACTGTGGCCCATTTGATTCTGGAAATGAAGTCACAATTATTGAGTCACCAAAGCCATGGTCATGGTACTTTTCTCAAGACTTGTTCTGTAGTGGGATGTTGTTGATTTTTCCAGACAAATGAGAAGATCAAAAAAGGAAAAGAGCTAGGGATTAGAACTCTCCCTTAATTGGTCACTTAAACTGACAAACTGAAGAAAGTCTGGAGGATTGCCTTGAGACACCACATCTCTTAAGTTTTCTATTTCTACCTACACTTTGATAATGTCCAATATTCCTTTTGAAAGGTATTTAATTCTCTGTTAGAAATCAAAAGCTTAAGAGTAAAGTATTTACATAGTTCAGAGAACATTTTCTGAAAAGCGGTTATTGAAAAAGTCACCTGACACGAAACACAAATACAGAGTCTCTTCTTGAGTGGCAAGAGTATAAACTCATGTCATGCAAATGCATATTAAATTCTCTTAACATAGATGCCTTCATCTATAATATGAAGAGTTAAAGATATACCTTCTTCAGCTTGCATGACTAGTATAGGTAAGTTTACAGAAATGGAGAGATAGGCAGGTGACAGATACTCAACAAATTGTATCCACAGCAATTACTGTTACTTGTTTTCAGAGAGGAAAAACATAAAGAGCAAAAACACTGCACCAAAAATATGAAGTTACTATCAAGAAAGGAAACTGATACAAGTTAAAGATACACTTCACTCAAGCCACAGTGTTAGCCTAGGGCCATACCTGTTTACTGTCTGCTGTTTAAGAAGAAAGGAAAACACTCATTGCAGTATTGATGTGCATTGCAGCTGTGAACAGGGCAACCTAAAAGGGCCATTTTTGGTGAACCATATGATACACAACAACACTGGTTCACTAAGTGTATGCATGTTGTATTAGCATAGACAACTTCATTCAAAATGCACTCCTACTCAGGCATTTTTGTGCTGCAGTGGGGACTTTTAAAATGATTAAAGTCGAGTCCGGCTTGGGCTACAATTTGAGTGCAAGGCCGGCCCGACCTACATAGTGTGACCCTGCCTCAAAAAACTAGGGCCCAGAGTTTGGCTCAGTGGCTTAAGCGCCTATCTGGCAGGCGCGAGGTTGTGAATTTGATCCCCAGTGCTGCAAAAAATAAAATAAAATAAAATGATGAAAGTCCAAACAAACAAACCAAAGAAAACAAAAAAAAAAAGTGATTTCACATCACTTCATTGTTGGAACAATGCACTTTAATCACTGCTGTTTTCAGAAAAAATGCCTCTCAAAACATTGTCTTTCCTAAGTGTCCTTGAAAGAACCCGAAATGCATACCTCAAAATGAGTTTACTGTAGAAGGAAGCTGCTATTTTTTTTCCCAGAGAACCAAAGCGTATCCTTGAGACCACCCTCCCAAGTAAGAGATAGAAAATGTTAGGGACTGTTGAGCACCCAGCGAATCCCCACAGAAGATCAGTAAAAAGTTATTTAGAACAGGTGTTTAATTATGATGCATTAGGAAAATGGGTAATGTTCAATGGTCCTCAAACACCAACCTCCACCTGTGCAGAGGTTGAACATTGAATCATGGAGTGATCACATTGCGGGAAATGATTTTGCTTCGATCTTGCTCAAGGGCCTTTCTTGTCTTTGTTGGTGCAACCAAGTTCAATGGCAGGAAGCCCTGATTCTCCCCCTCATAAGCAGATCATTGTGCACAATGATAATCTGCATTTGGGATATTTCTCTTAGAATTAGCTGTGTCTGAAAGCAATTGAAAAGTCAGAAGGCCCTACAGACAAAGTCTCTCCAGGTATCTTCACAGAACTCTGATTCATAATAAGCAAAGCAAAGAAATGAACTCAACACTGACCAGCTTTGGTTCTTTCTCAAATTCATAGGAAAATTTCTGGGGTTCCATACTTAGGGATGAGAATTCCCTATTTAGGGCTGTGATGAAGGCCATTTATTGAGAATGATCCCAAGGATTTTTGGAAACATTACCTCAATGGAATCCTAACAGGAATATGCTAAAGCAATTACCATTTTACCTGAGAGAAACATAATATTAATCATTTTTAAATTTGGACTTGAGATTTAGCTGTGTGACCAAAACTTGCCTAGTAAGTAAAAGGTCCTGAGTTCTATCAGCAACACCACGAAGAAGGAAAGAAAACACTCTAGAACTGAGTATAGGTGAACAGTAATGTAGGCAGTTTTCCCGGGATTATCAAACCTAACACCCACATATGACCTCATCATCAGCATTAATTTATCTTTCAGATAAGCCCTTTCTCTCCCTCCTTAATCTCCTTTTTCAAAGTACACAGTATTCTCTGGCTACTCTATTGAGAGCAGGGAAACAGATCTAGTGAGTCTCAAGTAAGGCTACTAAGATTGAGTTGAAATTACAGTCATGTGACTCTTGCTTTGGATAGAACCCAAGGCCCTCACGCTGTTACATCCCCACCTATTTCTTTCTTTCTTTCTTTCTTTCTTTCTTTCTTTCTTTCTTTCTTTCTTTCTTTCTTTCTTTATCAATTAATTTGTTGACAGGATCTCACTAAATTATTAAGTTGCTCAAGCTGAGCTTGAACTTTCAGTCCTCTAGCCACAGCCTCCCAGAGTACTGTGATTTCTGACATGCACCACCATGCCCAGCTTGGCCTCCTTTTTAAGGAATGGCAGATGAGAGACAATGTAGGTGAACTGGTAGAAATGAACAAACAGTATTATGATGGGACAGAAACAATAGTGATCTTACTAAGAAATTTTGGTTCTCCCATAGACTGTGAGCTCTCAGAGGGCCAGGTTTATAATAATTAACTTTATCATTTAGCTTGAGGTCACATGCATAACAGAAAATATATGTTTGCAGAACAGGATGTAACTAGCTTGAGTTTTCAACTCTTTTTGGTAAAACTTGGTACAAGGCACTTGGGAGACCTCTGCTTTTGTGTTATGGGAAATTTACAGTATCTCGGTGGTTTTCAAACTTCTTTTCTATTTCGTGTTGTTTTGAAATGAAATATTAACCATGAGCATAAATAAACTAAATGGATAAAGGCAGAACAACTTAGGGTAAATTCATGGATGGTCATCTTCCATTCTTCTCTAAGGAATACCAGATTAAAACTACTAGATATGCACTAACTTTTATGGTGCTAAATACTTACTTATTGTGTGCTGTTTTAGATGTTTTGACTGAGTTGATTTAAATTTGTTTTTATTTTCTAGATAATAATGTCAATAAAGACTACTTAGGAGGAAGCATCATGGATGGCTTTGGGAAGTTTTTTAATTTTTCTGAGTTTCAAATACCTCATCCTTGCAATGGGGATTAGGAGTAGTTCGACAGAGGATACATGCAGATAAAGGATGGAGTCTACTTACTGGATACCACCCACAGAGCAGGTATATGTGTTACACTCCTGTCTGCTGAAGGACCTTTGGACCAGTGTGCAGGATCCCCGCACTGCCCAAGCAAACAGGCCAGCAGAACGACTGAAGAGCAAACTTGAGGATGACTTTCAGAGGCCAGGCACTCTCACATAGTAGCTTCCTTCTGGGGGAGAACTGCCCTTGTACATGGTAGCTGTGAGAACAATTTAGCATAATTTAGTATTTTTGGAAGCTTCATTTTTCCCAGCCATAGTAAAGCTTAATTTTTATTCTGTTAGTTATATCAGTCAAGATTCTCAGGTTACATCAAGATTTTTTAAATCATATGGAATCCAAACATTTATGGCCAAGTAGTCTTCTTCTTCCCTGGATTTGCTATCAGATTGAACATTAAAATGGTTGCTCATTGTTCACTATTTTAGGAATGGTCACGAAATAGTCAGAGGACTACTTACAGAAATATTCACTGTTAATTTCACACCACTGCTAATCATCAGTAAGACACCTGAAAAATATCTGAAAGTTTTGACCCAATTCAAGAATATCATAAAGATATGTGTACAGCATTTAGCCAAAATTTATCAAATTGAATATTTAAAATCTATAGACTTCATTTTGCATTAATTGTATCTCAATTTTTAAAATAGTATGCATATGCAAAATGGTTGTATACCAGAAGTTTTTGCAACTTAATATTGATATATAGGTTAAAACCTGCGTACAATTAATATGTGAAATATGAACACTTTTTAGCAGGTCTTAATGGAAGCACCTAGCCATCTTCTTTATCTTTAGGGATTCAAAGAATGTAAGATTCAGTCCTGGAGTCAGTGACATGCTGAAACATTTGAATTCTCTCATTTGATGAAGCATCAGTTCTTTCTCCCCCTTAAATTCTTTTATGTGACTGACAGTTTCATCCATTTTTTCCTGAGGCTACTATTGAAATTCCTTTGTACTTGTAGAAGCAAGTTTGCTGGTTCAAGAATTTTGTTTTACCTCTGCCTCTAAAACTAGTGAATGGCAAATTAGGACAAAGAATTCTAATTTATGTTTCAAAGGACTCAATAGTAGTGAGAAGCATTTTTATTTACATTCTCCCCCCAGTGTCAAGTCAGGATGATGAACCACAACATACTACCGTACAATTATTAGAAAATTCCTGGAGGAATTTTGCAATATGAGAAGCAAGGAAAAACGGAGAAAGGTCACCTAATCCTAATAAGGTTCCTAAAGTGCTCAGTACAGCAACTGAGAGTGGTCTGGAGGGAGCGATATGTACCTCAAACCCTTTCTTGTTCGAGTTTGTATTCTTGGTATATAATCTACATTTAAAATAAATGTATGTGAAGAACTACACCTTCCCTAGTATTTCTACTACATATAAATTTAACCTAAACATTAATTCAATTATGAGCACAAAATAGTGATTTAATCCTTGTTTCACTGACATGTCATGATGAACATTTTCAAGTATATAGCAATGGTAAAAGAAATGTATGGAAAATGCCCATATACTTAGAATCTATATGTAACATTTTGCTATATTTGCTTTATCACATGTCTATGCATTTATTTATTATGTTATTCATCCACCCATCTGTTCTTAGAAAGTAGGCTACAGGTTTGCATGCCTCTAAATTTTAGAGATTTATTTATTTTTCTCTAATCTCAGTGCTACTCTAGGCACTAAATGACAACACTTTCAGTAATTATTCTGACACACTTTATTCAGCATTGAATCTTTTTGCTTTAACGAAGGTGTCTTACTTATTAGATCATTTCACTGGCAATAAATAATCTGGAGAGTATCTCTAGTGGAGATGAAGAGGAATAGATTTCTACCTTAGGTTTGTTCATTACAAGGCAGGAAATATAACCTAATTACATGGAGGTGAAGTCAATTGCTTCCATGATCACACTTTTCTCTTTTGAACTCAGTGGTTTTCAAAGTTCACCCACCAACCCTCTCCTCTAGGGCTGACACCAAGGGACTGAGGGACACATTGTTGAAAAGGGGTATGTGGATTGATTTCTCAATCTTAATCGGTTTCTCTCTGATGATGGAGTCACCTGGACACGCCAGGCCCTGTCTGGTCTTCAGACTTATCCCTTCTGTGCTGGCACAGGTTCAGAAGAATGGGGAGATCATGTACTCCCCAGGGTGCTGTTCTGGTCTATAGCCTTCCATGGGAGGACAAGAACTCTACTTGCCCATGGATAACTCTCTTAGTTAACTTTTTCTTTACACATGTCAAGTGGCAGGGAATGAGGCACCAGAGTTCCCATCTCTCTCTATGACATTGGAAAACTACAGTTTTTATTTTTTCTTCTCTGCACTAGTATCTCCTCTTCCTAGTTCTCATCCCACGGGGATGCAGAGGAGTTCTCTACTGTTTTTTCACCCACAGCAAGAGGAAAAATGTGTTTTTATCTCAGATCTTCAAACTTAAAGAAAGTTCTATCTAGTGCTTGCATCGTACACACAGTACTTTCACACCTCATCTAATACTCCTGCTTTCTTTCCAAAATCTTTAGCCTATCTCTTTCATCTCAGAGGATTCAATTTTCACTTTCTGTGCCAGGCAAAACAGGATAGCTTAACATTCTTCCAAATTTATTGTTAAATCAAGAATCTAGTTCTTGAGAGATAAGAATCTAAACGTTATCTTGTTTCTCTTTGTATTTCAACTGTGACCTTTATTTCCCTGGGAAGTGAGGGGTAAAACCTACTAAAAAGAGAAGAAAGGTGGTTAGAGTTTAGATTTTAAATAATTCAAACTAAAAATCAAAATTTAATGCGTCTTAGTTAATTCTTATATCTGCACTGTGCAGATCAATCTGTTGTCAAGAACAGTGATTGTCAACTGGGGGCAATTTTTTCCCCTTTAGATATATTCAGCAATATCTGGAGACACTTTTGTTTTCCACAATTATAAGGAGTGGGTATCCTGGCATCTAGTAGGTAGAAATATGTGATGTTACTAAACAACCTACAATTCACAAGACAGACCCCCAACACAGAGCATCCCCTCCTGATGTATCAAGAACACAAAGTGGAGAAACTTTGGTCTAAACCAATGGTTCTGAGATTAGGTTCTGGGGAGCCAAATGGGTCTAGGAAAGGATTATTTCAGAAGATAAGGGGAAGATAAGGAGACTTCCTCCATTCTATTTTAATCAGAGGAATTTTACTTTGCACATAAGTCTGCATGCAAGATTTCATCTGTGGTGGATGAAAGAACTTATTCAGCTACATTTTTCAAAATCACTAGAATAGATGAATCTTAGTATGATATTTTTGTAATTTTTCATATCATAATTTATTAAATATGGGTAGACTAAAATTGTGTTTTGCTAACTAATGACATTTTTAAAGGCTTTCATTCATTCATTTTCATTCATTATGTACAATTGCTTGCTAAAAGAAATGATTTTCTCCCAATAAAAATCTGAGAAGATTTACAGTTTCAGAACAAAGTCTAAAAATTTGAGATGAAATATTTTAGACTTAGGGAAAGCTGATAACATCTGTACTGTTCTCATTTGGTAGAAAACCCATAAAAACTTGGTTACAGGCCAGCCTGTACTGGCAAACTGGCAGGGGCCTGTGCCACAGAACTCTTCAACTCAGGAATTGAATAAAATCGCTTCTAGTCTTTCTGAATTTCCCTCAGAATATTTTCTTTAGTCCAATGATCTTTGCAAAGGCTCATGCTTAAAGTAATGACAGGCCAAAACTGGGCAAGACTTCTCAAACCAGCCACAGCAATTAGAGTTCTGGATCTAAAACCTGGTCTGATTAAGTCTAGGTTTCATGCCGGGAGTTTGGCTCAGTGCCTTAAGCGCCTGCCCTGACAGGCGCGAGGTTGTGAGTTCAATCCCCGGTGCAGCCAAAAAAAAAAAAAAAAGTCTAGGTTTCACAAATCGTATCATAAAGTAGGATACACAGGCAATATAAGAAATCAAAGCGATCTTTTCATTCATAATGGATGGTTATATTTGTTTAGTTCTGATTCTCTTCATCTTCAATCCACGCCTCCTGAAATCCACATTATTGGCAGATAGTAGTCTAAGCTGTAATTCTGGCAGCAAAAAGTCAGTGCAAAAACAAAAAGAATGGGAAAATAAGACCTTGTGTCTTAATTTGTGACCAAACATTTAGAGTGAAAACTTGTCATTTCTATTTTCATTAGCCATGAAATCATAGATTTAGACACTATTTAACATTTTTCTTCTATAAATGGAATAAAAAAAAATTCCTACCAGATAAAATACCTGAGAAGGAATCAAACCCCATGCAGTCAGGGAGGCATTCCATGTACACGCAGGATGAATGAGAGGGTGAACATCTTTAATTTTACTTTTTTTTTAGTTGTAGCATTTGGTAAAATGTGCTTATCTAGAGAAATCCCATTTGTACATACTTCCACAATTTTATTTCTCTCCTATCAAATCTCGGATTCATTCTCAGTCTCAACTTTCATGATACACATATGAAAATAATTTAATCAATGAACAGCTCTTAAAACAGTCAAATTAAGGGGCTGAGGATTTAGCTCAGCAGCATAAGTGCCTGCCTGGCAAGCGCAAGGTCGTGAGTTCAATTCCTGGTACCAAAAAAAAAAAAAACAGTCAAATTAGCCTACAAACCAGAGTCAGAGCCATGCATGGGCCTCTGGGGCCAGGAGAATGGCCAGACCCCAGCCTTTTCCCTTGAGTCAGCACCATTCATGTACTGTGGGGGAAGAGAACAAGAATTCACCAAGAAGCATGCACGGGCCACCATCACTGGGGGAACTGCCAGACTCCAGCCCCTTCTGGTGCGTGAGCTGGGAAACAAGAGAGGTCAACCCCCTGCCACTGGTAAGCAACCAGCTGATCTGTAGAAACACAGGTTGTGATGATAGCTATTGAGGTGAAATGCAATTGGATGCTTGTATAGTTTGGTGTTTCCCTGACTTTGCAGGCCTGGGGCTGGTGTTGTGATCATTTATTCAGAGGATTACGGTTTGCAGTGTGGCATCCAGCAGGGATCTCCTTCTGAAGGTGGTAGCCATTGTTAATTCCCTATTATCTCATTTTGAAGTCCTGTATCATTTTCATTGTTTTGTTGGGTTGGGTTTTATTCTGTTTAGTTTTGTTTGTTTTTATTATATTCTATGGCATGGGGAGCTATTTCAAAGATAGCAAGACACAGTGCTGCAGTCTAGGATTTACTATTATCTTATTTTGAAGTCCTTTATTTTATTCACTGCTTTGTTTTTATTGATTCTATTCTATTCTGTTTTGTTTGATTTTTATTGTGTCTGAAGGTATCTGCAGCTATTTTGAAGACAACAGGAGGCATTATGGTAACCATTGTTGATTTTGAATTGTTTTGAAATCTTGTGTCACTTATACTGGTTTGTTTTTATTGGCTTTAATCTGTTTTATTTTGCTTGGTTTTATTCTCTTTAAAATAAAAAAACAGTCAAATTAAATTTTAAAACAGAACAATTTCTCCTACATAGATTTAGATGATGACATCATATTATACCCTACAGAAATAACTTATATCATCATTAACTAGTACCAGCAAATCATCTTCTAACACATGACAGTGTATGCTTTTAATTTAGGAGACTTTAAAGTCTAACAAAACTCAGTATAATCATGTATAACATAACAAGATCTTATCAGTCAACAGAGATCACAGGGTGATTCACACATATGCTCAACAGAGTCTTCCAATTCTACTGGTGGTGTTGATGCTATTATTATTAC
>RJWM01033723.1:0-20329 GCA_004363535.1 Dasyprocta punctata
GTATGCATATCTATCCTTTCTATGTTAGAAGGAAAAACAAAACAAAACAAAATACAAGAAAAACAAGAAGCAAAAGAGACAAATAAATAACTGTAACAAAGAACTCAAAACAGTAACAATATAGGCTTTCACAGCAAGGTGATAGGAACATAACAAAGGTTGTTATTTTGCTTCCTTATCTTCAAAAGAGTTACTCAGATTACCAGAGATAGACTTGCAAAATTGACCTTATCCTAAGAATGTTAACTGTTTTGTTCCAAGAACTAATAGATTCAGTAGTACAATCATCCCAGCTGTTCTAAGTGTATATATGCAAATTTATCTTTTTTCTTTTCCCTTCCTTCTTTTAAGAATGGATTCTTTTGACCGATACTGTTGGTAAAATTACAGTTCCATGGCCTAGGCCTGTGGCACTGCCAAGCTTGATGATCTGCTGGGGAGACTGAGAGCTCTGTGGATTGAGAGGAGCACTCCTGCGCCAGAGGCTTTGCAACTCGAGTGAGAAGTCAGCACTCTGCTGAGAGGAGCAGAGGGCTGAGAGCGGGGCAGGGCTCTCTCTTCACGAAGACAGAGGGCAGATGGTGGGGCTAGATTTTGCTGTGGTTATGGTTGAAGACGGTGCTGGGCTGTGTCAGGTTACTGAGAAAGATGTAGACCACTGAGGCATATTTTACTGTAGAAGTTCAAAAAGGAACGATTTTCAACAAAATAGAGACTTGTGAAGTGTCACTTTGTCACTTTGCAAGCAAGTCTCTAGGGTGGCTGAGTCCCTGCTCTGCTTCTCTCTGCAAATGAAATGCAGAAGCCAGTCACTTTCTAGAACCTTCTTCAGAAAACTGGATCTCTCCCCAAGTCTTGAATCCCTGGGTCTGAGGCTCTGCCCATGGGTCATAGCAGACAGGATTTAAGGATATAATATACTGGAATTATCGATCCTTTATTTGATGTTACTCTGCTTAAGTTTAGAAGCATCCTCCTGTTTCTAAAACAACTTTGCTGAAGTTTTTCATCATGATTGTCTAGATTTCTGAAAGTGCTCCGTGCTAAGATTATCTGGGGGCTTTTGAGATACCTCTGAGTCTAGCTGCTTCTCTTCAATCACCTGCTCTAAGAGGGGGGCCTAGGAATGTTCATCCCACAAACATTTGAAATCCACTGAATATTTAAAGCACCTAGATCAGCACACGCCTCAGAGCAGGTGCCCTGCAAAGCAGTGTATGTTAATATTTTAACTCATCGATAGGAAAATATGTAGGCCATAGGATAGAAACAAAAAGCCCAATATCTCTTTCATTGCATTCTGTGGAACATTTCTATTGGATGGTGTACTTTCTGTATAAAAATCAATGAGCTGCTTGCTTGTAAAACTTCAAGTTTTCAAAACAGAAAGATGATCAGTAAACCTTTACCGTTGAGTACTGTAATCTAGCGACACAAACACCAAAGAGACTATTAAAAGGACAACAGAGATTTTTAAAAAATTTATCTTTATTAGTACATGTTTGCAGGCTATAATGATTACAGTTCTCTTGGGGAATTGGCGCATGTACATAATACATCTTCATTCTTTTTCATCCCCAGTCCCTCACTCCCTCCTGCCTCCTTCCATCTCTTCTCTTTTGCAAAAGATCCATCCCTTTATTTCTTATTACCTTTTATGTTGCTCTTTATTTATATTTTGGGTTTCTCATATAAGAGAAACCCAGAATGCTGAGTGAAATAAATCAGATGCACAAGCTTAGATATCTGCTTGTGCATCTGATTTATTTCACTTAGTGTTATGGTCCCAGGTGCATCAATTTTTCTACAGATGACTCAGGTTTACCCTTCTTTATGGCAGAGTAATTCTTCATTATGTATAAATACTACATTTTCTTTATTTGTTCACTTGTTAGTGGACATAGAGGCTATTTTCAAGATTTAGCTCTAATGAGTTGTGTTGCTATAAATGAGTATTTAAGTATCACTGCAATATGGCCTTAACACTTTTGGGACAATATCTTGAAGGGGAATAGCTGGATCAAAGGAAATATCTAGTTCAGTTTTTTGAGGTATCTCCATACGAATTCCCATGATGGTTGTTCTAGTTTACATTCCGATGTATAATGTAGAAAAGTTCCCTTTTCTCTGTGTTTGTTATTATTTGATTTCTTGATGGTAGCCATTCTTTTGGAATAAGATAGAATCCCAGTGCTGTTTTAATTTGCATTTCTCTAATGGCCAGAGATGTTGAGCATTTTTTCATGTATTTATTGGCCATTTGTACTTCTTTAGAGAAGTGTCCATACACTTTAGTTCCTCATTTTTTTGACTAGGTCTTTAATTTTGGGTAGTATAATTTTATTTTGGTTGGTACAATGAGTTCTTTGCACATTCTAGTTATTAGTCCTGTCTGAGAAATAGCTGTCAAAAAAAGTTTCCCATTGATAACAGGTATATTTTCTTTAGAAAAGAGTTAGAAAATTCTTTTTAATGCAAAAGAAACTACCAATATTTTGAGTTGCTAAGTAAAAAAATTGCACTCCCCCCCAACATACACACACAAACACACTCCTGTTGTATGTGTTTCTGTATTTTCAAAGAGCATAAGGCATATAGTCGAGAAGGGCAGTGGTGTGGTGGTAATGGGGATCAAAGAAATGGAATAAACATACATAATAGCAAAAATGAATTGCTCATTTCTCTTTTTTAATGAGTCAAAACACTAAAAACAAAGATGCAAAATTTCAAAACGAGATAGTAGGAGAGTAACAATGGATCATACATTGCGTATTGTTATCTTTATAGTACTTTGTTCATATTACAAGATATAGGCATGAAAATTTGATCAAACAATACAGACACAAAACTTTCTTTTCAATGAACTAACAGAAATTAGTAGTATAGCTATCTTAACTATCAGATATATATTTTTTTCTTTTTCCCTCCTTCTTTTATACTTTGCCCCATTCAGTTTCTCCTTCCTTTTTAACAGTTTCTTATTATTTAACAATATCTATTGTACATTTGAGGTCTTATTTACTCTTTCAACTTCTTACACTATGGAGACCATATGATGTTTACACATGCGAGTCTGATTTATTTCACTTACGAGTATGGTCTCAAATTGCATCCATTTACCTATACAAGTCTCAGGTTTTTCCTTTATGGTTGAGTAGTATTCCATTCTATAAAAATACCACATTTTAAAAATCCATTCCTTGGTTGATGGGCATTTGGGTTGTTTCCAAGATTTAGCTATTACAAATTGTGCTGCTATAAACATTGGTGTATATATATTGCTGTGGTATGATGTCTTTAATTCTTCTGGGAAAATATCCAGAAGGAGAATAGCTGGATTGAATGGGATCTGTAATTCTAGCTTTTTGAGGAATCTCCATACTGATTTCCACAGTGGTTTCACCAGTCTACACTCCCATCAAAAATGGAAAAGCGTTCCTTTTCCCTCACAGCCCCACCAACATTTATTATTGGATGATTTCTCAATGATAGCCACTGTTTCTGGAGTGAGATGAATCTCAGTGTTGTTTTAATTTGCACTTCTCAAATGACCAATGATGTTGAATGCTTTTTTCAGATATTTATTTGCTAATTGTATTTCTTCATTTGAGGAGTGCGCATTCATCTCAGATGCCCATTTTTAGACTGGATCTTTGAATTTGGGGTGTATAATTTTTCCAGTTCTTTATATGTTCTAGATATAAATCCTTCACTGAGGAACAGATGGCTAAATTTTTTTCCCACTCTGTGCACTGTCTTTTCACTCTGTTGGTGATGTCTTTTGCTGTGCAAAAGTTTTTTCATAAGATGAGATTCCAGGTGTTGATTCTTTGGAGGATTGCCCATGCAACTTGGGTTTTGTTCATGAACTTTATGCCTACACTTAAATCTTCAAGATTTCTACTTCCTTTCTCTTCCAGTAGATTTAGTGTTTCTGCTTTAAGATTTATATCTTTGATTCACTCTGACACTAGTTAAGTGAATAGTGATAGACATAGATCTAGTTTTAGTCTTTGGCATGTAAAGAGTCAGTTTTTCCAGCACCAATTATTAAAGAGGTTATCGTTTTTCCAATGAACACGTTTCATCCCTTTGTCAAAGATAAGGTGACTGAGTGTCTTTGTAGTTGTGTCTGCATCTTATAATCTGTTCCACTGATGTTTTGGTCTGTTTTTTTTTTTTTTTTTGCAAGTATCATGTTCATTTTATCACAGTAGCTTTGTAGTTTAATTTCAAGTCAGAGATTGTAATACCTCCTGATGTGCCTTTTTTCCCCCCAGAATTGCTTTTACTATTCTAGGTTTCTTCTGGTTCCAAATGGATTTTAGAAATGTTTCTCTAGATCTGTGAGGTATGTGAATGATATTTTCATCAAAATTGAATTAAATCTGTATAAAATTTTGGGAGTAGGGCCATTTTCACTATAGTGGTTCTTCCTGTCCATGAGCAAGGGATATCTTTCCATTTTCTGGTATCCTGTTTCATCTCCTTTTTCAGAGTACTGTAATATTCAGTGTACAAATCTTTTATTTCTTTTGCTAAACTGTTTTCTAAGTATTTCATTTTTTGGGTGCTATGTGAAGGATACAGTTTCCTTAATTTCCTCTCTCAGTGAGTTTGTTGTTTTTATATAGGAATACTATTGATTTTTGAGTGTTGACTTTGTATCCAGCTACACTACTAAATTTGGTTATTAAATCTAGAAGTCTTTTGGTGGAGTTTTTGGGATCTCCAATATAGAGTACCATGTCATCTACATATAGTGATAGTTTAACTTCTTCCTTTCCTATCCTTATTCTTCTTATTTCTCTCTCTTGTCTAATTGCTCTGGCTAGTGTTTACAGAACTATATTGAATAGGAGTGGTGATAGTGAACATCTTTGTCTTGTTCCTGATTTTAGAGTGAAACCTTTTAGTTTTTGTCCATTTAGTATGATGTTGGCTGTTGATTTGTCATAGATGATTTTTATCAGATTGAGATAAAGACTACCTATTCAAATTTTCTGTAGGTTTTTTTTTATTTTTTAGTTATGGATGAGTTTTAGATATTGTCAAATGCTTTTTCTGCATCTATTGAGATGATCATGTGATTTTTGTCTTTGGCTTTGTTGATATGGTGTATTACATTTATTTATTTGTGTATGCTGAACCATCTCTACATTCCTGGGATGAATCCCATGTAGCCATGGTGTATAATCTTCTTGATGATTTGCTGTATTCTTTTACTAGTATCTTACTGAGGATTTTGTATTGATGTTCATTAGAATATTGGCCTGTAGTTCTGAGTTGGGTCTTTTTCTGATTTTGTTATCATGGTAATACTTGCCTCCAGGAATGAGTTAGGGAGAATTGCTTCCATTTCCATTTCATTACAGAGTTTGAGGAATAGTAGCATTAAATATTTTCTAAATTTTTTGTAGAATTCAGCTGAGAATCTATCAGGATGTTCTTTGTTGGTAAGTTTTTAATTACATTTTCAATCTCAGTAACATATTAGGACATTCAGAATTGTTATATCTTCTTGACTCAGCTTTGGTAATTCATATGTATCTAGGAATATATCCATTTGTTCTTTGTTTTTCATCCTATAAGAGTAAAGATTTTGAAGTAGGTATTGATGTTCTTTGAATTTCCACAGGCTCTGTAGTGATTTCACATTTTTTTACTCCTCATTGCATGAATTTGATTTTTTCTTTCCTTTTTTTGATAAGGTTGGCTAAGGATTTATTGATTTCATTTATTCTTCCAAAAAAACAACTCTTTGATTCATTAATTCGTTGTACTGTTTTCTTATTCTCCATTGTGTTAATTTCTGCTCTGATCTTTATAATTTCCTCTCTTCTTTGGGCTTTGGGCTTGTCTTGCTCTTTTTTCTTCTAGAAGCTTAAGGTATATCATTAGGTGCTTATTTGTGCTCATTCTGTTTTCATGTTGTGAGAATTCACTGATACAATTTTTCCCATTAGGACTGCTTTCATTGCATCCCATGAATTCTGGTATGTTGTATGTGCATTCTTGTTTAGTTGTAGTTACTATTTAATTTCTTCCTTTATTTCATCTGTGACCCGTTAGTTGTTTAGGAGATTGTTATTTAAATTCCATGTGTTTTTGGAGATTTTGCAGTGTCTTTTGCAATTAATTTCCATTTTCACTGCACTATGGTCAGATAATATGCATGGAATAATTTCAATTCCTTTGCACTTACTGAAATATGTTCTATGGGTTAATATATGGCCTGTGTTAGAGAACTTCCCATGTGCAGCTCAGAAGAATGTGTATTCTTATGATGTTGGGGGGAACATTCTGAAAACAGCTACAGAGTCCATTGGTTCACAGGTTTGGCTCTGTGCTAGTATTTCTTTGCTGATTTTTTGTCTAATTGATCTATCTATTTACAACAATGGGGTATTAAGGTCCCTTGTTGCAACTGTGTTATTGTTTATTTGATTTCTCATGTCTACTAATAATTATCTTGCATAGTTGTTTGCTCCTGTATTAGGCACATACATATTTATGATTGTTATCTCTTCCTCTTGAAGTTTACCCCTAGCAAGTATGCAGCGACCTTCTGTATCTCTTTGATCATTCTTGAAGTTCACATTGTCTGCAAGCAGAATAGCTACCCCTGCTTCCTTCTGTATTCCTGTTGCATGGAAGATTGTTTTCCATCCTTTGACTTTTAGTCTATGAATTTCTTTTAGAGTTACATATGTTTCTTGTATATGGCATAATGTTGGATCTTGTTCCTTGATCCATTCTGCCAGTTTGTCTTTTGATTGGTGAATCACGGCCATTTACATTGATATTTATAACCGATATGCCTTGGTTTATCTTTGCCATGATATTTTCCTACTGTTGGTTCTGCTTTTCCTCTCTGTTTAATTGTTTGCCATGCTTGGTGGCTTCTTTCTGCTGTTCTTGGAATTGTGATCATTTTTATCTCTCTCTAGAATATCTTTCAGTATTCTTTGTAGGGTTGGTTTGGGGGTCATAAGTTCCTTCAAGTGTTCTTTGTCATGGAAGTATCTTATTTCTCCATCAATTTTTAAAGATAGTTTTGCAGGGTGCATCAATCTGGGTTGCAAGTTGCTTTCTTTCAGGACTTGAAATACTTCACTCCAAACTCTTCTTGACTTGAAGGTCTGTGTTGTGAAGTCTGTTGTGATTCTGATTCTTTGTAGATGATCTGTTTCTTATTTTTTATTTTATTTTATTTTTATTTTTGGTGCCCAGAATTGAATTCACAAACTCACAGATACTCTGCCACTGAGCTATATCCCTGAACCCCATGATCTTTTCTTTTCTCTAACAGCTTTTAATATTTTGTTCTTGTGCTGAATTTCTGGTATCTTGATTATTATGTTTTCATGTAGTTTTACTTTGGTCATGGATGTTTGGAGTTTTATATTCTTCATTTATTTGTATGTCAATTTTTTGTTCATACGTGAGAAGTTTTCTGCCATTATTTCTGTGAATAGTTTTTTTATGGCATTTTTGCCATCTCCAGCTTTCTCATGGGCCCCAGTCAATCTTACGTTATTTTTCTTCACTTCATCTTGTAGCAGTTGGCTTTACTATTCATGGTCTCTTGCTATTTTTAAGATTTTCTTCTTTTCATTATCACTAGCTGCAATTCTGTCTTCACAATCTGAACCTTTATCCTCTCCTTCATTCAGTCTTTTGCATATACTTTCAGTGGAGATTTTAATCTCTTAGATTTCTGTTTGGATCTGTTTCATAGATTTCATTTCTTTTCTATGTTAGGCATTTTGGGCTTCCATAATTTTTCTAAGCTCATCTAGTTATTTTTATCTGTGTCTTCTCTAATAGCTTTGTTTTCAAGCACTATTTCTTTTTGTACCTGAGAGATTATTATAGTTTTTTTCCACCTGTTTTATTTTACTTCTGTTGCTATCATTTCAGAAAGTTCCAGTGTTTGACTTCCAGTTTCACCTCTCGTTGTGTCCTGGGCTTGTCCTGGGTGGACTGGGATCTGGGGTTGCATTTTGTTTCTGTATCTTGTCACCTTCTATTTTCTCTTTTGTATTTTATTTTATTTTCTGTACTGATGCTTGCTGATTTCTTATGATAGATAGCTTTATCACTAGTATTGAGGCTTCGCTAGGCAATGTATGGTCTTCAGGAAGGTTCTCTAGATGTAGGTGGTTATTTATAGCTATCCCAAGAACCTATCTTCCTAATTTGTAAAGGATGCAAAGTTACTCTTTGTCACAGCACCCAATCCTTTGGTACTGGGCTTTGGTAGTGATTATGATCACATACAATCACAGTGTTTTACAGGGGAGAAAAACTGCTTGTGACATGCATAATATCCTAGTTAAAATGGTACAGTTAGTAATAACAATAGTTTAAAGTACATTTTAACTACTGACAAAGTATGGCAATCATTAACTTGCTACCTCTGACCACAGGTGCAAACTCTGAAGTAGCATAACAAAACCAAGTATATACCGTGTACTTGTATGCAATTATTTTCCCTTCATTGGAGTGATTTTACCCTTCTGCAGTGGGCAGGGCATGTTAACATGGATACAGGACAGGTTAAAGTGACAAATGAAGTCAAATACAGTAGAGTCAAGGATGGAAGTCAAAGGATGATCATCTGAGGTTTGGGAAACTGGAGCAGAGAAAGAATGAAATAGAATGTGAAAGAGTAATAAGAAAGGGGAGAGACAATTTACTCACTTTGAAGTTTAAATTGAAGAAAGTAGTTAAGGAAGGAGAGAAACGGGGTTAGTAGAAGGAAATGAAAAAGAAAGGTAAGAAACATAGTGAAAAAAGAGAAGAAACAAGAGAATGATAATGAAAAAGAAAAAAGGAAAGAAAGAAAATAAAAAGGAGACCAGGGAAAGAGAGGAGGAAAACAGAAGCCCAAACACAAAAATAACCACAATATACAATATCAAACAAGTTGACATCCAGCCAGACAGGAGAAGGGTATTCTATCAGACAAACAAGGAAGAATAAAAGTAGTAAAATACCTCTGGTGTTTACAATTCTGTGATAGTGTCACTGTTAGAAATGTGCTGGGTATGGAGCTGATCTTGGCCTCTGAATATCGGGTTTGGAACTGGTCGTCTGTTGGTGGAGTTCTCCAGAGCCCAACTGCTGGCTTCTGGCTGCTGCTTCGGGCACTTCCACATTGCTGGTCTTGCTAATTACTCCACCATACAAAGGTGTGTGTGCACCTGCATGCTGGGGTCCTGGTTGTCCTGGGTCTTGGGGCACCTGCTGGCTCATATTGTTACTGTCCCTTTGACTTTTCCATGTTGCTAGTCCCGCTCATCCATTGTGTACACTCTAGCTGGGGTCCTACTGTGCTTTTGGCTTTATTGTTGGTCTCCGGTCCCTGGATCCTGTCAATGGACTGAGCAGGAGCCCATCTCAGCAGCTTCAGGTCAATGGTGGAATCACCCACTTCTTACGCTACTACAGAGTTGGAAATTACAGAACTAAAAGTCATATAAAGTAGTGTCTGTAGAAAGGGATTATTACCTCTGTTTGGATACAAAAGGGTAAATGTCTCTTAAAATAATATGCATGCTTTATTTTTTAAGAAACAACAAAAAGCTCATACTAACCACAACAGAAACTTCTCTAGGACCAGGTCTGGAGCCACAACCAGAGAGGATGGAGCTCCTTCTGAGTCCAGAGCCAGATCCATGTGGTAGGTCCTGCTTCCAGGACATAGGCTGTCTTCCCCGAGTGGCTTTCTTCTGATCTGAGCTCTCCTAGGGTGTCACAACCTACTACCTGGCTCCTGAAACTTGCATAAAGCCATTCTTTGTGCGTGGCTGTTGATTTATTGTTTCTGTGTGGGGGATGAGGGTTGGGGTCACCTAATTTTGACATCTTGCTATACTTTACAAGGCTGAGAAGTCTAAGATGAAGACATAAACAAGTTTCATGTCTGCTGAGGACTAACTTTCTCTGCCTCTCGGTTGATACCTTGCTGTTGTGCTTTCTGTAATGTATAAACGATGAGTCCTCAAACAGTTGAGGGACAGATTTGCAAATGGGACAGATGTTGTAGTAAGACTCTTTTGTAAGGCATTAGTCCATTCACAAAGGCAAGTCTTCAAGATTTTACCTCTTAAAAACTCATCTCTTAATACTAGTTCAGTGGTGTTAACACACTATTTCAACACACATTAATTTTGAGGTTATCTTTAGACTATAGTGCTGTGCTTTCTGAGTCTACTGAGTAGCTTTTTGTTTAAACAAAAACTTTACTTTCTATTGATATTATAATAACTGCTTAAAATAATCAGTCTTTTTATTTGCCAAATGATTGAAGTTTGTGGTAAGATGTTTTTGATTTTGTACAATAATATGCATATTTTAAAATGAACCAACACTAGAGCAAGTACAAGAGAGGTGATTTAGAAAATTTTGTCTTTTTCTGATATGTTTCTTTCCAGACACATGTCATAGATTATTTACTTCTTTATGTTTTCTAGTTTTCATGCCATGTTAAAAAAATACAATACTTTACAAAATTACAAGATGTCATTTGTTGGATCTTAAGTATTTCTCTTCCTTTATATCTGTAGAATTATTTTCCAATTTCTAACTTACATGAAAGAGAAGAAATTGGCTGTGAGGATAGATGAAAAGCTCTAAGACTCAAATGGCAGGGTCTAACTGGAGAACTTACAAATAGGCCTTCTCATCTTCACAGAAGGTTAGAAATTTATGCATGAGTATATAGAGAAAAATCTAGAAATTTTCTAAAACACATAACATATAAATTTAACCTTTTTTATTTTTTATTTTTTTTGGTACCTGGGATCAAACTCTTGACCTTGTGCATGCCAAGCAGGCTTGTGCCACTGAGCTAAATCCCCAGCCCTAAAGTTAGCCTTGTTAAACTGATGCTAAAACCATAATATATGCTGGCACTGTTAAAATGTTGAATTATAAACAAACATTTAGTTTTTTCACCTCAAATTTTGCCGTTCCTGATTGTCACTCAAAAATCATTTGGAGAGGTAATAGGATATATATATATATTCTTTTTGTTACAAGTGTTGTTAAAAGATATTGAAAGAACAGGTAAAATCAATGACTAACCAGAGTTGTTTATGCCATGAATAGATTTTTATCCATTGATCACTTATGGAGTATGTTTCCTAGTAACAGAAACAATACAGAGATTGATGGACTTAAGTGAAAAACAGGTTGAAAATTAAAATCTCATGACAGAAATGGATTCAACGATAATTATGAAAATGCATGTTGCAGCTCAGTGCTTTTAATTTCTTTCTCTTGGTCAATTCTTGGGCTAGGATATCTGTACTATGCTGCTGACTAGGAAATGGGAGGGTAGGTATCTCTGCCTTCCTTGTTCTGGGTCTTAGAAGAAAAGGTTTTAGCTTCTCAGTGTCAAATGTGATGTTTGTAAGACCTTTTAAGATAAATGCCTTTGAGCATGTTTCCCAGTGACACTTCCTCTGAGAAGCCATCACCAGGGCTGGGACTGCTCCACAGTTGTGTGTGTGGTTGTTCTGCCCTTACCAGGGGTGTGGGTGGGGCAGCTGCACTGATTTCCTAAACAGAACCTTCTCTAGGACCAGGTCTGGAGCCACAACCAGAGAGGATGAGGCCGCTTCTGGGTTCAGAGCCAGATCAGCAATAGGGTGTTGCTTCTAGGACACAAGGTGTCTTCTCAGAGTGGCTTTCTTCTGACCCGAACTCCCATAAGGTGTCATGACCTACTACCTGGCTCCTGAAACTCCATTAAGCCACTCTTGGTGGGTGGCTGCTAATTTATAGTTTCTGTTTGGGGGATGAGGATTGGGGCCACCCTATTTTGTCATCTTGCTGATGTCAGAACTCTACATTTTAGATTTTGTGTTTTAATAAAAAAGCACAAATGTAGTTTATAAAAGATAGTTATACAACACCTTTATTACACACAAATCAGAGAAGAAACTAAGGTAGCTCTGATGTAAAACTCAGGAAAAAGAAATACACAATAAAATAAATGTAAGTGGTTAACAAATGAGAAAAATGTTTGATTTTACTAGAATAACTGAGAATTTAAGCACCAAAAAGATAGTACTTTTACCTACTGAATTTCAGAAACTTGAAGTATGATAGTATTGATAGTACAAACAAGAGGAAATGGATACTTTACTGTTCTGTTGACAGGAGTGGAACTAACTGAAAAGTAGAATAGGTTTAAAAACATTTACTGTCTGACTTGATAGTAATTTTAAAATCACGCTTCAAGTAGCACTTTCCTACTAGTTTCTTGTAAAAAAGATGAACAAAAAAGTAAATTTCTTAAAAATAAATTTTTTTTTAAAAAACCAAGTCTAACTAGATTACTTTTCTGTCTGCCTACTTGATTAAAATTTAGTTCAAAGTAAATTTCTAAGTTGAAAATAATGCTTTTCAGCTCCAGGGTATGGCAATATTCTGCTTTTCAGTTCTTTTTTGTGCAGTCCATCTTCTGTCACTCAAAGCTCTAGGGATTCTCTTCCTGTTTTCAGTTTTCATTGTACTTTTGGTTTCTTTCAATCTTCAAAGCCTTGTCTGTTCCTTTTGTGAAATTTTCTTACATTTGTAATTTGATTATTTCTTTTCTTCCATTTTGTTTCCTTTCTGGAATTTTCATTACTTGGGTATGTCATCTTGTTGGATCCTCCAACTTTCTCATATTTTCTTTATATTACTTTGGTGTTCTATTCTAATTTCTGGGAAATTTCCTCAATAGTACATTCCAGCTCCTCTATTTTCATTTCAGTTATTCTATTCTTTCACCTCCTGGAGTGACATCTTTGTTACACGTGTGTGTGATTCTTTGTTTTTAATGACAGGGTCTTACTATGATTCCCAGGCTGGTCTCAGCTCCTGATTTGAATGATCCTCCTGCCTCAGTCTCCATAGTCATTCCACTCAGCTCAGTAATTCAACATTTTTTTAACTAAAATTTTTTTCTTCCTCTCTGTCTTGTATTTTCTGTTTCTTTTTTAAACAAAAAAATGCTACTTTTGGAACCTTTCCTGAAATGTCTGGTGGTCTTTGATTGTCATCCTCAGGAGTAAGTCACTAATAAACAAAGACAAGGCCTGTGAGAGATGGGGTACACAGAGTGGGAGTGGGCAGACACCCAGTTATTCACTGGGAGGTTTGTCCTGGTCTGTATTTGTAGATTTTTTCTCTTGGCTGGATGGGAGGAATTCTCATCTTTGATTCTTGGAGGAACTCTGTTATTCTCATTCTCTCATGAGTGTTAAGTGGAGTTATCCAGAGGCTAACATGAAATTCTATAATCCATGGGTGGAGAAGACAATTGCAAGTACAGGGGGAAAAAAAAGAGAAGTATTTCAAGACAAAAAAAAATCACTGCTCCCTTCATGACAAAAGGTGCAACATAAAAGCCCCACAGACAGCGGCAACCTGGCCGGGAAGGTGTGGCACCACCCGGGGAACCTAGAATCAGTTACTGATGGCAGCTGCTGAGTCTCGGTTAACATCCTTCATCCTTGTCCTGTTTGTTCTGTTCTTTTTTTTTTTTTTTTTTTTTTTTTTGATACCTGAGATCGAACTCACAACCTTGCACCTGCCAGGCAGGCGCTTAAGCCACTGAACTAAATCCCCGGCTTTATTTTTTGAGACAGGATCTCACTATGCAGTACAGGCTGACCTTGAACTCACTTTGTAGCCCAGGCTGGTCTCGAACTCACAACAATCCTCCTGCCTCAGCCTCCCTAGTGCTGGGATTGAAGGTGTGTGCCACCAGGCCAGGCTGTTTGTTCTGTTCTTGAGCCTTCTGAACGAGCAAACACAGAGCTCTCTTGAAGAGAACCTGTGGTGATTCACAAAGCAGGTCATACCGTCTGGTGGAGGACACGCTCTGTCGTGGCACTCACAGGGACCAGATGTTTTCAGGCACAGGGCTGAGCCGTGCAGCCCTGCCCAGAGCTTCCCGAGGGGGCTGCGGTCACTGTCCACACCACTGCTCCCCTCGCAGGCCGCTTTTGCTAAGGGCTCTGAGTACAACAGCAGCTCTCTGGGACACAGGCGGCCACGGTGTGCTGCCCATTGCCCCTGCCTGTGGTCACGGACTTTTCCACCTTCAGTTGCTCCATGCACATGCAAGGTCCAGCACCTCCACCACGTCCCACAGCTGGCTTCTCGCCTAATTTAGAAATTTTGGAGCATAGTTGCTGAAGCAGTTTTTGAAAGGTTTTCCATCATTTGACATTGGCTGCAGTTGCTGAGGTCTCCGAACTGTCTCTTCACGGACTTTGTGTTTGCTAAGCAATTACCAGGGCCTCGCACCTTCTTAGAGAAACTTCTCACCTTATAAACTACCTTGAGTCCTGGGAGACAAATCTACACGGATCAAAAGTCACCCCTGAGTCAATATAGCTGGAGTAAAAACCTTTTAGTTTGAAATGCTTTTCTTGTACTAGTTGGAATCAGAGGTTTGGTGTTGAATGTTTGATAAAATGTTATTCTGTGCTGAATACCAGCAGCACAAACTAAGAGACACTAGGCACAGGACATTTGGTCCACTCTTTATTCTTTATTTGTCCCCTAAAAGGACTTGTTACCTTCTTTCCCAGTCATTTTTACATTTGTTTACATTTTCAAGATTATACAAGGCAGATTGTATGTAAATGTGTATAAATTAAGACAGTGAACTTTAAGCCTGGTACAGTGGCAGATGCCTGTAATTCTAGCTACTCAAGAAGCTGAGGCAGAAGTATCTCAAGTTTGAGCCCGGACTGTATCAAAAATAAGGAAATACTCTGAAATCCTGTCTCAAACATAAAGAAAGAAATAAAAAGAGCTAAGGATGTAGCTCAGCATTCCCTGGATATAATCCCCATCCCCACACACACGAAGAAAGAAAGGGAAAAATAAAAAGACAGCAGACCTCAGTTATAAACTCATTTTATATAAATCAAAGAAAAATTACACGGTACATGATAGTGACAAGAGCATTTTGCTGAGGGTTGGGTATTGGGCTTTTTCTCTGTATAAACTGTGGATCTAGAGATGAATGGAGGTTCCTTTTGAGGAGAGGACAGACTGGGAGGGAGAGGGAATTACAGAAAATTAGAATCACTTTCTGTTTATTCAAACAGAAGAAATAGATGCTTGCCATATACATAAGGAAGACTTAATACTTGTCTGTGAAAATCGTATTTTGTTAATCTTTCTCTCCGGGATTGCTTTCCCCCTGCAGTTGCTTTAGTCATTGAATTTAGTCTGTTTGTGCCTCAATAAGTTGTAGATAAAAAGTGGACAACCTTCATCCTGGGAAGAGAAGAGACTGATAGCAGAACCATGAGATTTCTATTTAAGAATAGAAAAACAGAAGTAAGAATTGAATGTGCTTTGTGATAATCCAAAATGACTCACCTGCATTGTATAAACTGCCCTTACAGACATTTCTAATTCATTGCTTCACTTTATATCTTGCTATATAAGAGGTCAAAATGACTTGTAGAACAAAGTTAGGTATTTTAAAATTTAGGGATTTAGTTATCAAAACCTAACTGATACATTGGAAACAATTTCGCTTGTGTTACTTGGGATCTTGGGTCAGTTAAATATTTCATTTGGATCTAGTTTGTTGACTCCTGTCCCAGATGTTTTTATCCACTAGTCTTTCTGTTGTTCTGCATAGTCTCCCTAGTATCTGATCCATTCACATGGTTTATGCTACCAACAAGAAGCTCATGGATTCCAAAGACACAGATTTTATTTAACTTGTTTGTGTGGGAGTATTTCACATTGTCTAGTCAAGGAAAACTGGTGATGCTTTCTGTTGCGAGAACCACTGGCATGGTGATATAAAAGAAGAAACAGCTATTGCAAGTAGACTCCAGGAACTGTGGAAATAGTTTGTTGCAGAAGATAGAATTCTTTTTTCAGATGATTAAAAATCATGTGTTTTACTTCAGTATCTGTCTTAGCTACTTTTCTCATTGCTGAGACTAAATAGCCAGCACAGGTTGTAGTGGTTCAGTCCATAGTGAGCTGCCTCCAAATCAGGGTGGCACTGCAAAGCAGGTGTGAGGTATCAGAATTAAGACAGCAGCAGCATTAGCAGCAGCAGGAGCAGCAGCAGCAGCAGCAGCAGCAGCAGCAGCAGCAGCAGGAGCAGCAGGAGCAGCAGGAGCAGTGGGAGCAGCAGCAGCATGAACAGCAGCAGGAGCAGCAGCAGCAGCAGGAGCAGCAGGAGCAGTGGGAGCAGCAGCAGGAGCAGCAGGAGCAGCAGCAAGCAACAAGTGCTCAGCAGAGACTTTCTTTCTGTTCCTTATATGCTCTCCAGGCTCTCCACCCTTAGGGCAGGCAGTACTCACACTCAGAGTGGGGAGCCTTAACCTAGCATTGCACCGTGAATCAATACCAGCATCACATCCTTGATCCCAGCATCACTCTAGGTCAAGCCACCTCTGAAAAGCCCCACATGGGGCTTTGGGGAACATCTATACACAAGCCATAACAGCATTCTTAAGGAATACACATTTATTATTATTTTTTATTTTTTTCACTGGTGCCTCACTATTTAAAAAAAATTTTTTTTACAAATCCAAAACAATAATATTATAGGTTTACAAAGTAAGATGATAGGAATTTGACAATGGTTGCAATACTGCATATAGTTACCTTCAACATGGTTGTTTAGATTAACAGATATAGACATGCAAAATTAATGTAAACATGTATCAACTGTTCCTTTTTAATAACCAATACATTTAGAAGTATAGTCATTTTAGCCATCCTATGCATACACATATACAAATTTATGTCTAAGGAAAACATTTTGAAAGCACCAGCAAAAACTAAAACTTCATCTACAAAGAAAAACAATTCATTTTTTTTAAGATTTCAAGATCTATTTTTTTTACACATTTAATATGTATATTTTTGTAATTATTTGCCTTTATTCCCAACAGAAAGCTACTCACTTTAAATAAATAGATTTAGTCAAGGTATTTTTGGTCATGTCACACGAGTCAATTGGGTAAATAAAATGATACCCAGATACATGGTAGAAATCTGCTCAGTTAGTAACAAGGTGCTGGTAATTGGTAGAAATCTGGAATATCCTTAATGGATCCCTGCCTGTCTTGGTTACTTTTCTCTCATTGCTGAGATAAAGTGCTCAATGCCCAAAATTAAGGAAGGAAAAGTTTATTTAGCTCACAATTTGTGGAAGTTCCAGTCCATAATCAGTGGGCTTCAAGGCATGGTGGCATGGCATAGGGGTCACAGTTCAAGCTGGTGGAAGACACCAAAAGCAGGAAGAGCAAAAAGGGAGAAGAACAAGCCTCTTTTACTCCCTTATACTGTGTGCAGGCCATCCACCCTCGGGTGGGTGTAGCGCTCACACCATCTCTGTGCCATCCTCTTACACAGACTCATGATGTTTACAAAGTGAGGGTCCTGGCACCCTGCAGAGTCATTTAAACTTTTCAAATTGACAGAATGAAAACTTCCTAGAGCAATAAGTGCATGTCTTCTATGCCCCAAGATGCAGCACTGTGGAGTTACTTAGTTAGACTTCTAGACTTCTCAAGTTGATGCAATGTACAAATCATTGTACTGCCATGAGGAAGGGATTTTGTCTGATATCTGGCTATGCACAAAGCATTCATAAATTAACCTTAGTTAGTTAAGTGTTGACTGTAGCTTAGTTTTTTTAAAATTCTATTTTATAGAAAATAAAACCAAGCAAAATAAAACAGAATACAACCAATCAAAACAAGACAGTGTAAGTGACACAGGATTTCAAAACAAGAAATAGGAAGTCAACAAACATTACCATAATGCCTCTTGTTGTCTTCAACATAGCTGCTCACACCCTCAGACATAGTAAAATCAAACAAAGAAGAAACAGAATAGAACCAATAAAAACAAAGCAATGAATACAGTACAGGGCTTTAAAACAAGATAATAGTAAAGTCAAGAGGCAGCGGCCCCACACATGCTCCAGGAGCTGTAGTGGAGGATCCCTGTGGATGACAAGCCCAGGTTTGCAGGTGGCAGCAGGCCTAGCTCCATGTGCACTCCACCAGCCATCGGGAAGCCAATGCAGGCTGGGAAAAGCAGCAGACAGCCCTGCACCAGCACACCCATTGGCCACCATCAGGTATCCACAATCGGCACTGGCTAGAAGAACCAAACAGTCTCACTTCAGAGAAATTGTAGCCAATGCAGCAAGTGCCTGGGACCCCAGTACCCATTTGTCCAGAAGAACCCAGGAATATGTCAAGATGAAGAAGCAAAAGGCAGTCTCTGGCCTCCAATCAAAGCAGAGCAAGTCCAGCAGATGCAAACACAGAAGAAATCGAAGTCGCACAACTGAAGTTTCTGAGGTGATGGCAATTGAAGTAAAGAAACAACTTCATGAGGCTATAAAAGAAATTAGAACAGAAATACTAACTCAGGTAAAAGAAAAAATGAAAAACATAATAAAAGAATTGCTAGGCTCTCTAAAGAAGACATAGATAAAATAATGGAGGAGCATAGGAAATTGAGGGAAACCTTGAATGAACAATACAAAAAGATTTAGAATACATGAAACAGATTCAAAGAGATATCCAGGAAATTAAAAACTCCATTGAAAGTTGGCAAAACCACTTGAAAGAAACTAAAGATAGACTTTCAAACCTTGAAGACAGATTTGCATTTTGTGATCACAAAAGGAAGGATCTCTTAAAAATAACAAGGAACCTGAAAGTAACAATACAACAGCTGCAAGACAACCCAAAGAAACATAACTTAAGAATTAAAGGTGTAAGTGGAAAAGCAGGAGTCAGTACAAATGACATTAAAAGCCTATTTACAGAAATAATATCAGAAAACTTCCCAAGCATGGGAAAAGAAAGTGACATTCAGATAAGTGAAGCATATAGAACTCCAGCTAGCCATAACCAAAATAAATCTACACCCAGGCATATAAAAATTAAGATCCCAGAAATTCAACACAAAAACAGAATATTAAAAGCTGTTAGAGAAAAGAAACAGATCACCTATGAAGGAAAACCCATCAGAATCATGACAGACTTCTCAACACAAACCATCAGATCAAGAAGAGCTTGGAGTGAAGTATTTCAAGTCCTGAAAGAAAACAACTTCCAACCCAGATTGATGTATCCTGCAAAACTATCTTTCAAAATTAACAGAGAAATGAAATACTTCCATGACAGAGAACAACTGAAGGAATTTATGACCACCAAACCAACCCTACAAAGAATACTGAAGGACATTCTAGAGAGAGATAAAAAAGACCAGAGCTTCAGAAACAGTGGCAGAGGTAGCACCAAGTGGGGCAGAAAATTGAATGGAGAGGAAAAGTGGGCAGCCAACGGCAGGAAAATAGCATGGCAGAGATGAGACAGTGCATGTTGGCCATAACCATTAACATAGATGGCCTCAATTCACCAATTAAAAGAGGCACAAGCAGAGTGGATCAGGATATAGGATCCATCAATATACTTTATACAAGAAATACATTTAACTTGAAAGGGGGTTCATAAACTCAAAGTCAAAGGAGAGAGAACAATGCTCTATGTGACAGGGAACCAGAAAGAAGTGGGGGTAGCTTGCCCATTAGCTGCAGAGTAGACAAGAAAGATATGGCATTTTTATCCAATGGAAAGCTATTCAGCTATACAGAAAGATAACCTCAAGGCTCTTGCAGGTAAATAGATACAACTTGAGGTCATGCTTATGGTTGAAATGATCCAGAGTCACATGGGTGAACATCATGTTATCTCCCTACTACAAAAAAACTAAAGGAGTTAGTAGGATTCAAAACACACAATACATATTGTAAAAAATGAAAGGAGAGGAAGTCTAAGAAGGGAAGTGGCCATTGTTAATCTATTATTGTGATTTGAATCCCATATTGTTTTAATTGTTCTGTTTAGTTTGGTTTTATTCTGTTTCAGTTTATCTAATTTTATTATATTTGATGACATGGACAGCTATTTCAAAAATAACAAAATGCATTATGGTAGCCATTTTTGATATCTGATCACCTTGTTTTGAAGCCCTGTATTGCTTTCATTGTTTTGTTTTGAGTGATTTTATTCTGTTTTGATTTGTTTGATTGTATTATGACTAATGATATAGGCAACTACTTAGAAGATAATAAGAGGCATTATGGTGATCAGTGTTGTTTTACTATTGTTTTGAAGTCCTGTATTGCTTCCATTGTTTTGCTTTTATTGGTTTTATTCTGTACTATTTTGTTAGATTATATTATGCCTGATGGTATGGGCAGTTATTTTGATGATAACAAGTGGTAGTATAAGGGGAAAGGAGGAAAGAA
>RJWM01033724.1:0-20339 GCA_004363535.1 Dasyprocta punctata
GTTTTCCCATTGTTAACGTTTTGCAACACTATACTATCACAACCAGGATATTGCTGGTCATACAATTTACCAATCATACGTACAATTTCCAGTCTTGCACTCATTCGTGTGTCAATTTATATGTGTCTGTGTGTTAAGATCTGTACAATTGCATTCTATGTTACTGCATTTACCACCACAGTAAGGAAAATGAACAACTCCAACACTAAAGATCCCTAGTGCTGGCCTTTTAGGACTCTATCTGCCTCCCTCATACTGCCATTTCTACTTCTCCTTAACATCTGTCAAACACTACACCTAGTTTCATCATTTCTAAAATGCTGCAAAGCCAGACATGGCTGTGTATTACGGTTTGTATCTATAGCCTCATGTGGCCATAGGTGGGATTTTTCAGAGGTGACTGGATCTAGGGGGTATGGTGCTGGGATCAAGGGTGTGATGCTGGAATGAAGGGTGTGTGATTACTACATTAGTCCACTGATTGGTTTGGCATAGTTCTGGGAGTGGATAGTGGGAAGGCCGTCCCTGGGTATGAGTGCTACCTAACTCTAACTCTAATGCTAACACTAACCCTAACCCTAAGGGAAGGTAGCCTGGAAAAAAATATAAGGAACAGAAAGAGGGTTGTCAATGCTTGCTACTTAGCTGCCTTGCTGCCTTCTGCCTCCCATGAACTGCGTCTCTTCTTTGACGCCTCATGCCATGCCACCCTGCCTTGGAGTCATCCAATTGTGTACTGAAACTCTACAAAGTGTGAGCTAAATAAACCTTTTCTTCTTTAATTTTTCGGGTCGGGTATTTTGTCTCAGCAATGAGAAAAAAGTAACTAAGACACTGTGCATGCCTGTAATCCCAGCACTGTCTTTGCCAATCGGTTTAGAATTCCTTTGCTCAATTCATAAGGAAATGGTGAATCAGCAAAATGCAGCTTTGCTAGTAGTCCTGATGTCACCGGGTAATGCTGGATGCCAACAGTTGACACAGTCAACTACTGGTCACTTCCACTGCCAGACATTACCATCTGATGCCAGCCCATATTTGGCACCACAGTTTGATTCTGCTGGGTGCTGGTTTCTTCTGCTGCTGCTGACCACCACCTTCCCATGCCAGCTTGTACTGGGCCCCATAGGTCAACTCTAGTGGGTGTTGGTCTCTGCCTCTGGTGTTCATCAGCTGCTGCTTGCTGGAGCTCTTCGGTGTTAACAGTCTGGAACCCTTCTGGGCATGGTGACACAAGCTTGTAATCCCAGCTCTCAGGAGGCTGAGGCAGGAAGATCACTGCAAGTTCAAGGCCAGTCAGGGCTACAAAGTGAGGTCAAGAACAGCCTGAACTGCATAATGAAACCGTGTCTCAAAAAGACCAAAAACAAAGCAGTCTGGAGCTCTGAGTGTTTATCGCTCTTTCTTTTGAAATGACTGTTCTGTCCACACCACTCGAGATAAAAACTCCAAGTAGATTTATAGGACTTTTGGATCCCACATTACCTGAGAAATAAGTGACAAGCAGGTTTACAGCAACACCAAAATGTCTATTTTACCAAGGGCTGTGCTGCAGCACAGCAGGGTCAATACATAGGAGAGAGATTTACTAGACGTGGTGGTGGACCTATGACATATGTGTTCTCTTTTTTCTTTCAAATGAACTTTTTTCTTTTCTTTTTCTTTTCATGAAAGAGGTAAGTAAAACATTCAATTTGATTCTTGGGGGGGGAATAGTTAAAAGTAGGTATGTATTTTGCAGTTGTTATCTGCATGAATTCTTCATAGTTTCCTTGTCTGTTTCCATCAATATCTGCTTCTCTGATCATTTCATCATCTTCCACTATAGTTTGTGTCTAGATGGCCACCCAAAGTCTCATGTGGTCATAGAGCTTTTTCAGAAGTGACTGAATCTAAAGTGAGTGATGCTAGGATTAGGGGTGTGTGATGACAAATCAGGTAACTGATTGGTGTAACACTGCCCTGATTCCAGCAGTCTAGATAAGATACAAGGGGCAGAAAGATGTTGTTAAACACCCCCACCCATTGCTTTTGCTGTCTTCCACTGTCATGAACTCTGTTACCCCTCTGCTATGTACCACCCTGCCTTGGAGCCAGTTGACTATGGGCTGAAACCTCTACAAACTATGAGCTAAATAAACCTTTTCCTTTAACTTTGGGCATCAGGTATTTTCCCTCAGCAATGAGAAAAGTAACTAAGACAGAATTTAGCACCAGAGAAGTGGGGTTGTTGTTCTTTCTATACCTGACCATGTGAATCAGAAACCTTTGGGAATGGCTTGTGGGAAGTTTGGAAATGTTTGCAGATGCCAGTTGAAACAGTAGAGCTGGAACACCTTAGGGTGTACTGTATTGGAGATTCTGGTCAGAGCTCAAAAGACCAGAAGACTGTTAGAAATCCAGCAGGTAAGACCACGGTCAGGAGGTTTCTGGGAAGAAGGACTTCACTGGCTACTGGACTCCAGGTTATGTGTGTTATGCCTTGACAGAAAGTTTGTCTGCATTTTGCTCATGTCCAGAGACTTTACCTGAGTCTGAAATTAAGGGCAGCAGACTAATTAATCTTGTAGAAGAACTTTCAAGGCAGTTGAATGTTGAGGCAGTGGCATGGCTACTGTTGGGGGCTTTTAGCCAGATCTATGTTGAGAATTAAGAGCAAAGAATCTAGCAGAATGATTTAAACTGTTGTGAGTTTAGCCAGAAAGGAAGTTCTAGCAAAACTGTGAACTGCAAGAATAGAATAGAGATCTTGATTGCTGATGAAGGAACAGGAGAATAGAAAAGGTGACCTGAAGACATCACAAGAAGCAGCAAGACTCTGCAGTCTCAAAATTACAAAAGTGAAAAACTGCTTTGAGAAGAAAACTCCAGAGCACCATGTTCCAGAATGGCATTGGCTAGACAATTTGTTCCTTTTGGAATTATATTCAGAGTGCTCAGCAATCTATGCATGGAACCCCTAGCCAAGAGAGGAGGAATCCTGGCTACCAATACTGCTGGCAGCAGACCTTAGCATCATTCATGTGGTGCTTGTTTTAGGTGCATGCAGAAGAATGGAAGAATTACAAAATCAAGAAGGCTTCCACCTAGATTTCAGAAGAAGACCTTGGAGACTGGGCAGTATGCTCCTGAGAGGGCAGTGTGTGAAGCTGTGAGTATGAGCCAAAGGTACAGTGGAGAAACCAGGAAGATATATTGTCTGACAAAAACTGCAAGGAGAAAGCAGAGTGGGCCCAAAAGAGAAGCCATGGAATCTACAACCACCAGAAGTGCCATAGGGATGGAACCACCCAAGCCCTTTCTTGGAGTTCACATCCTGCCACAGATTGCCTCAGATGCTGCATGTGTAACTACAGGATTTAATGTTTGCCCTGCTGCATTTTGAACTTGTTTTTGTCCCATTCCTTTATAGCCCCCATTTGTAACCTTTGGAATGGAAATTTCTATCTTGTGTCATTGAATGTTGGAAGTTTTTAACTTTTATTTGTACAGGGGCTTGCAGCTAAGAATTTGCTTGATATCTCAGAGGAGACTTTGGACTTGAACTTTTCAGCAAAGCTGAAACTGTTAGAACTTTGGCAACTCTTGGAGATGGACTTGATACTATTTTGCATGAAGGAATATGCATGAGTCCTTGGTGGGGCAGGATGGAATATTATGATTTGTGTCTAGATGTTGTCCCCTCAAAGCCTCTTGCAGTCATATGTGGTTGAATCTAGAATGTGTGATTACTAATCAACCCACTGACTGGTTTAGCACTGCCCTAGTCCCAGAAGTCTGGGTAAGATAAGAGGCAGAAAGATGCCATTAAACCACCACCACCACATTGCTCTTGCTGTCTTCTGCCACCATGAACTCTTGCCCTTTTGCCATGCCAGCTTGCCTTGGAACCAAGCGACTGTTGACTGAAACTTCCACAAACTGTGTGCTAAATAAACCTTTCCCACTTTGAGTATTTTGTCTCAGCAAAGAAAAAAGTAAGTCATCTTCATTTTAATTTTTTTCCTGTTTGTCATGATGTGATATAATTCTGCTGCACTTACGTAACCATTTTCATCCTTGTTGAGGACTTGGAATACCTTATGGGTTTCTCCTTCACTATCTATATCTTTCATTTTTTTAGCCATCACAGTAAAAATTCTGGGAAGCCAATGGTGCCATTACTGTCAGCATCCATTTTGTTGATCATCTCCTGCAGTTCAGCCTCTCTTGGGTTTTGACCTAGTGACCTCATGACAGCTCCTAGGTCTTTTGTTGTGATGGTACCATCATCATCTTTATCAAATAGGGAGAAAGCTTCCTTGAATTCAGCAATCTTGTCTTCAATTGGTGGGAGCAAAGGGAGGAAGAACAGAAAGAGTGAAGGTGGATGCACCTATGCAAGGGCTGTGATGGCCAGGTTGCCTCTGCTGCAACTGCTGCTAAGGTGCCAGGTGTATGCTCCATGCTGGGCCACCCCTGCTGCGGCCTGTGTCACTGGCTGACTGCAAATAACAGCACTGTGACCTTGAGACTCCCAGCAGCACTGCCCTATTGTGCTTTTCTTTTAAGACACAAGATGTTAATATATGAGTTGCTTTTTCTAAACTAAAACCTCAGTACTCAGGTTTAATTGCAGTGTTGGCACTTTGCAATAAATAAGTGGGTTTGGGGTTGTAGTTTGGCAGTTGGCTTCTAAAAGGTTCCCCCATTACTGTTCTAGACTAAAACTCAAGGACTGACTGGGAAATGTTGCTGCAGACTGGTTTCAGTTAGGGCAGAACTGAAAGCTTGCTGTGAATGTTGGGCATACTCATAAGGGCACAGGTCCCTCCCTTCCTGATCTTAGCCATGCCAGGATGTCCTCTCCATTCTTCAAAAGGTCTACAGTATCCTCTAAAGAAAGGAGAGGAGCAGGGGCACCACACTGCACTTACGTTGGAATGGAGAATGGTGGTTTGATAGCCAAGGAGGACACCACTAGATAGCCAGGGAGGATACTGAGGCAAGTTGTTCCAGTGCATGGTGGGGTGAAGGGAAGAGTGAAGGGAGATGAGGGGGAGAGGTGCATTGGTTGCCAACCAAGCCACCTGCCCCTTCCAGCTGGCATAGGAAAAATGAGTCGGGTGCCTTTCATCTGTCTCATTTCCCTCCTAAAAGATTTCATCCTCTTTAATCTTAAGGGGAGCTGAAGGGCAAATGTTTGGTTTTTGTCACTGCTTCAAAGTTGATCTGGGGCAGTTGACCCTGCCTACAGGAGGAATAAAAATCTGTGTGATATGTGAAGTCCTGGCTTGTTCTCTGGAGGCCCTTGTCAGAAGCTGTGCATCATCATCACTTTAATGTGGAATTTCTTTAGTATGGAAGATAAAACTTTACAACAGTTTAAAAACACGGGTAGCACAAGTGCTGTTAAAGGGTACTGGTGGAGCTTCCTTTCAGCTCACACCATCATAACTATACCTTCTGCAACAGCAAGTATCTTCTCTTCCAAGGGCTTCTGGTCTAAAATCTTCCTCCAAGACTGAATCTGGCTTTTTTCAGAAAGACAAACTATTGCCAATACCTCTCTTACTTTGAGATATTTCACCACTGTCCTCTCCAGACTCATATTCTGTTGGAGCAGAAGCAACCTCAGACATGTACCCTGTCTTACACATCAGAGGATTTATGACTGCTCCCACTCAATTCATAAAGTCACTTGTAGCTACTATAAGACTCAGTGACCCCTGTATTGAAATTAGTCAATTGGCATCCACTTCTGTTTTTATTGTCCTTGAAAATGGAACCCACAGTAATGTGCTTAGACTTGGGAACACACTGAGTCTAGCAACCTTCTTGAATATGGATATCAGTCCATTATCAAGTCCAGAGCATGAGCCATTTTTTCTCTGGTGACAAAACATCTTTTGCAGCAAAACTGACAACTGGGAACCAGCTTGAGAGTGAGGAGGACAGAGTATACGACTCCCCCCTCTAGGCCAGTGAGACTTTAGAAGAAGTCACAGCTTAAATGGCCTTTGAAGACAACCCCGAGTTCATGAGTGGAAACTATGACCAGCTAATTAATAACTGTGCATATAGAGTGATGTATAATATTCACTCCCAGGCACCATCCCTTACCAAGAGCAGCAACTTTAATTTGGAACACGCCTTTATTTGAAGTCCTGATTGATGGCACCAGGAGAAAATCTAGTACTTATCCTGATAACAGAAAGTATAATTCTGGATAATGTGAGCCTACACCTCATGATTATATGCATATATACACAAAAGAGAATAATAGTTTTCACCCATGCACAACTCTCTGACCAGTTGGAGAGTTGGCAAGTACCACTGGTAGTGGGGAAAAGCCCTCTTTTGCCACAGCATGCAATCACATCCATTTGTATCTGGCAGCATGTACGTGTTCAGCCCAAGACAGATATTGAGCTCCATGAGACTGTTATCTTTGCCCTTCTTACATATCAGAGGATTTATGACTGCCCCCACTCAATTCATAAAATCACTTGTAGCTACTATAAGACTCAGTGACCCCTGCCTTGAAATTAGTCAATTGGCATCGACTTCTATTTTTATTGTCCTTTTTATTGTCCTGTTAACAGTGCGAGGTCAACTGTGCAGGCTGTTCCTACTCTGCATGGACATCCTCCCAAGTCTCAGCACTTCCCGCAGTGTGATACCCATTATGCTTTAATACTGCTGCCACTCCCCTCCAAAGTGCTACTTTCCTCCTCACTGACATCCTACCAAGGGGCATGATGGAGACCAAACAGAGAAGATCGCGCAATACTGGAGGGAGGAGCGCACAGCACAGATCCAACGCTACAGGCTCACTGCTGCCCTGCATGTCAGGAGCCACCTCAGCATAACTATTAACGTTCCACATGCCAGAATGGGGTAAAGCCAGAGGGCTGCAAGCCCTCAAAGAGATGAATATCCCATGTGAGTTTAGAATGACCACAGATTTATCTGACACAGACTCCATACAGAGATGGATCCACGCAGCTGGTTTACAGGAACACATTGAGGGGATCTTGATACCCTGGGGTCTGAGACCCTCTACTCTCAATCGGAACACTGGGGATGCTGCTGCAGAGGTTGATCCATTACCATAGCTGACAACTTTCCTGTTTCCATTGTCTGGGTTGCTTTTTTACTGAGGGCAAGCTATAGCCAACTTCTCTACATCTGAATACAATTTCCTCTCATAAGCATCATCCCCTGTGAACCTTGTGCTATTTACTTTATCTTTCTGTTTTGGTCTGTATCTAGATATCCCCCCAAAGTCTCATGCAATAATAGGTGGGGTTTTTCAGAGGTGGCTGGATCTGGAGTGTGTGATGCAAAGTTTGAGTATGTGATGCTGGTATTAAATATGTGATGCTGGAATCAAGGGCAAGTGACTACTAAATTATTCCATTGATTGGCTTGGCACAGTTAGGGTATGGATAATGGGAAGGCCCACCTCTTGGTGTAAGTGCTGCCCATCCTAAGGGCATATAGCCTGGATAGAAATATAAGGGCAGAAAGAGGGCTGCTACAGCTGCTTGCTAACTTCTTTGCTACTTTGCTGCTTTTCTGCCTTCAGTCTATCGTGAACTGTTTCTCCTCTTCAATGTGCTCTACCACACCACCCCACCTTTGAGCCAGCCAACTATGAACTGAAACCTCTACAAACTGTGAGCTGCAATAAACCTTTCTTTAACTTTGGGAATTTGTGGGGAGTGACTGAAGCTGGAAATCAATGATGGGAGGGGCCAGAGCAAGGCCAGCCTCAGAAACACAGAGCACCTGAGGCAAGTCACATGAATAAGCTGCTCTAGTCTCAAGAACACTGGGTGTCTGAGACAAGCCACGTGGATAAGCTACTAGGTGGAGAAGTTTCAGATGATACTCAACCTCCCAAGTGTACAAATGATCACCCTGCAGCTGTTGGAGCTCTCACTTCTTCTCCTCCTCCTTCTTCTTCCTTACTTCTGATTAGGAGAGAGGGCTCCATCTGGCCTCAGCTTTCTGTATTCCAACTCTTGTCCTTTTTTTTCCCATCTTCTCACCATCCTCACCTGGGAACATCAAGAGCTGTGCAGGACATGGCATTTGGCACCTGAACATGGACCCACGGAATGAGAAAACATCAGATAGCAAGTAAGAGGAGACCTCAAGCTGTGCACACACAAAAAGAGAAATAGACTTAAAGAAGCCAAAGAGAGAAAGGGGTCTTGATTTTACAAGATGTTAAGCATGATGCAAGTAGGTTCTCAAGAACAAAAAATGTATATACAAACCCTTGTTCTATTATGGATTCCCACACTTTCTTTTCTTTTGTAGACCTGGATCAAGGAGTGTCTCAATGGTCATGTGCCTATTGAGATGACCACAGAAGATCCTGCTCAGAGCACTATTTTAAAACCAAGTCCCAAGCAAAAAAGGAATAATAAAGCAGCAACCCCACTAATAGAGCTTGAATCCTCTAGCTTTGCTCAGATAGAGAAGGAATGGTGGTGGGTGCAAAAAAGACCTTTCCCCACTAGAGTGTTTCACTGCAGCTTCAGTTTCACAGCTGCCAAAGGTAAAACCAATAACATTAACTGCACCACAAGTGGCAGCTTCCCTCTCTTCAGTTCAGAGAAATCTTGTTGTGTCACAGGTTGAAACTTCCACCTCTCAGGGAGTAGAATCATCTTCTCTTTCTCTTTTGCAACTGGTGTTAAAAGAAGTCAGACAGAGGGCTGGGAGTTTGGCTCAATGGCTTAAGCACCTGTCTGGCAGGTGTGAGGTTGGAAGCTCAATCCCTGGTGCCGCGCAAAAAAAAAAAAAAAAAAAAAAAAATTAGCCGGGCATGGTGGTGCACGCCTTTAATCCCAGCACTCGGGAGGTTGAGGTAGGTGGAGCGTTGTGAGTTTGAGGCCAGCTTGGGCTACAGCGCAAGCGCAAGGCCCACCTGAGCTACATAGTGTGACCCTGCCTCAAAAAACTAGGGCTGGGAGTTTGCCTCAGTGGCTTAAGCGCCAGTCTGGCAGGCGTGAGGCTGTGAGTTCAATCCCCGGTGCCACAAAAAAAAAAAAAAAAAGAAGTCAGACAGGTGAGGGAGTCCATTGAGGGATTTCAACGTGTCTACCCTGTTGCTGAATTTCAAATCCCTAATAATCCAGGACAGGTCATATGTCTTCATGAAGCTGTAAGATCCTAAAACAAAAAACAAGATAGTGCTACCTATAGCACCACAGCACCTTTCACCTTAGGTTTAATAGAACTTATAGGACAAAAATTATGACCCCAAATGATTGGAAGGGAATAGTTAAAGCATGTTTAAATCTTGGGGATTATTGTGGAAGGAAAATTTTTTTCAATCATGCATGAATTGGGTCATTTGCAATGCCACTCACAACATAGCCATTACAAAAGACATGTTAACCATAAAAGGTGCCTTTGCTGCCACAAATAATCAAATTACTTTTAAATTACAAGTATCTGAACAAATTAAAATAGCTGCCATAATACCTTGCAGAGATCTTCCTTCAAAGGGTGAGATGTCCCTTAATCTGACCTCCACCCACCAAGGTCCTGACGAACCTTTTCAGGATTTTGTGCCATGCCTTTGGAAGGCTACTGAGAGGATAATCAACAATTCAGGGACTAACAAATTAATTATTCAACAATTGACCTTTAAAAATGCAAATAAATGGTGTACAGACGCCTTACAAGTCCATAAAAAATGAGCTATGCTATCTGAGATGATTCAAATTTGTGCAGACATTGGCCCCTCATATGTACAAAGAGCTGCTTTAGCAGCAACCATTGCTCAGGCTATTCATCCACAGTCTAGAGGAAAAGGAAGGAACAAGGATGCTTGTTTCAGCTGTGGTTGTGGAGGACATTTTGCCCAAAATTGCTCTGCTGCATCAGTAAGGGCAATACAGTCATTATTTGACCCTTCAACAAAACCTTCAAGTACCTGTACAAAGTATAGATGAGGGTATCATTGGGCAAATAAGTGTAGATCCAAAACTGATGTGGAAAGCCAACCCATTCCAGAAAACTTCCAGTGGGGCCTGCCCCACCAAACAGTGGGGGCACTTTCCCTAATTCCTCACCAGCCCTACCCTCTGCCACTAAGCATGTTTCTGACTTTTTGTGAGTGATAAAAGACAGTAGAGGCTTGGACCTTAGTCCCTCCTCAAGATTTGTACTAACTCCTGAAATGGGACCCCAGGCTATTCATCCTGGAGTCTATGGACCTTTGCCTTAAAGAGTTGTGGGACTCATGCTAGGCCACAGCAGACTCACTTTAAAAGGCCTCCAGGTTTTTGTCTGGTGTCATTGATGCTGATTATACAGGGAAAATCAATGTTATGGTTCAGACTATTCAAAACACTGTTCAGGTCACTCCAGACTCTTGTATTGATCCTTTGGTCATTCTTCCTTTAACAAAAATTAGAAAATCTATAAATAAGGAAAGAGGATCTAAGGGTTTCTGATCTTTGGAATCTTTTTGGGTTCAGCAGATTGAATGGGATCATCCCAAGATGGAATTGATTATTGAAGGAAAAACATTCAAAGGGCTTTTAGACACAGGTGCAGATGTTTCAGTTATTGCCTACTGCCACTGGCCTATGGCATGGCCCCTGGATGTAGCAACTACAGGTCTACAAGGAGTGGGAAGTGTTTCTCACCCTCATAGAAGTGCTAAATTGTTAACTTGGAGGAATGCAGAAGGCCATTCTTGACATTTTTTACCTTATGTCCTCCCCCATATACCAGTCAGTCTATGTTGTGATGTATGGGGGTATATTTGGCAAGTCCTAACTCTTTGGTGACTCATCAGATATTACAAGAAGGTTTTCTTCCCACTCAAGTGCTTGGAAAAACAATCAAGGGAGAGAACCTCTTCCAGTTATCCCTAAAAAGGAATCATTTTGGTATAGGTTTCTTACTTGCATGTTTTCTGGAGGGGCCTTTATCTCTCCTCTGACCCCACAGATGGTACCCAAAATAACCTGGATATCTGATGACCCTGTTTGGGTTGATCAATGGCCTCTCACTCAGGAGAAGATTACAGCAGCTCATACACTGGTTAATGAACAGATGATGGCAGAGCACCTAGAATCCTAATATCCCTTGGAATACTCCAGTTTTCTTCTAGCACATGAATACTCATCCACTTTGCACCAGCTATTTATTGAATTGGTTGATGCGCTTCATAATGCAAGCCTAGTGGTGGCTGCTGAAAAGTTGCAAACTATGGCACCTTTTTCATATTTGGGTTACCTTATCCAACAGAGACATATTGTACCCAAACTCTTCAGATCCAAGTTAATCATCTTGCCACCCTAACTGATGTTCAGTCTCTACTTGGTAATGTTAATTGGTTCTGCACAGCTCTTAAGTTAACAATTCATGATTTAGCCCCTCTCTTTGACATTCTCAGGAACCCAGCTCCGACCTTGCCAAGGGTACCTATATCAGAGGCTAAAACTGCCTTGGACAAAGTTAATCTGTCTCTAATGCTCAACTCTCTAGAGTTGAGCCATCTTTGCCAATGTTTTTAATTATTTTCTCAACTCAACATATGCCCACTGGGGTCCTTTGGCAGTCTCATGGCCCTTTACAATGGCTACATAAGTCACATGCTCCAAATAAAATCACGACTATCTTTTATGATACTGTGGCAGATCTGATTGCACATGGATGAACACCTGTTATTCAGGTTTTGGATGTGAGGTGCAAAATATCATTGTTCCCTTTTCTTATGTTCAACAACAGTGGTTATGGCAATTCTCATCCTCTTGGCAAACTGCATTAGCTAACTTCCCTGGTGCTACTGATTGTCATTATCCTCCAGATAAATTAATTCAATTTGCTTCCCTCACATCCTTTGCCTTTCCTTGAAAAATAAGCTTGGTTCCCATAGCAGGAGGTGTCTCTGTGTTCACAGATGGCTCCCCTTTGAGCATCAACAGCCCAGTATAAGGGAGAAGGACCTCACCTTGTCAGATGCTCTCAGGTTCATGTCCAAGACCAGGAATCTTTTGACAACAGGATCCTCTGTGAAGAGAGCTCAGTGTAAAATTGAGACTCCTCAAGGGTTCCCCCAGGAACCAGAAAAGAGGGAGCAGAAACAAACCAGCCCGGGAGATGGCTCTGGATAGAGTCAGAGTCAGGAATATGGGAAGAGAAGGAAAAAGAATGTTTAGTGGACAGGCGACAGGGCCTTATCCCTGAGAGTCCCAGAGGAGAAACTGAGTGATCGCCTGGGTAACAGCAACTCTCTGCCTAGTAAGGCCCTCAGAGCAGACTTCGGTGGTCTCTCATGGCACATAAATGTACAACCTTAGGCATCCAAGTCATTTTCTCTTGTAATGGTCACATCATGTGACCATAGCCTTGTTGGTCTTTAAGTGCTGCAACTATTTCCATTCAGAAACATCAGCAATTGCTCTAGGTCACAGGGTTGCTTGGAACCAAGCTTTGTGATTCCAAGGGGGAACACAGGTTTTAAGGACTGTTGGCACTGTCATCTATGTCCCTGGGGAGGGATATGGTGCCAGAGTGCTTCAGGAATGAACTGCTCAGGGATCTCAGAGTGCTCCCTTCCATGAGTTAAGCAAGTGACCAGAAGTCTCTTGTGCTCCTTAAAAACCAGGTTAACAGCACTGTGATGGGTTCACCTTACTGAGCAGGCTGGTGAAAACCATGGGGTGCTCAGGCAGCACTGAGGACTGATGCTTCATTTTCAGCTTCCTCTTGACATCACAAATCTCCAAGACACAGACACCTGCGTGTGTATACAAGGCACAGGGCTTAACTGTCCCAATGTTTCCTATGCTTCCTCATGCAACAGGGACAAATACTCTCTCCACCCTTTGTGAGGGAGGAGCCTCTATCTTCCCTGAGGGCTAAATCAAAGCACCAGTTCCCTTCCCTTTCCTCATCATCCTTCAACTCCAATGACCACTCCCTCTTCTACTTGTGGCCAGAGGACTGATGTGAGAGTCTGGGTTTCCCCCTCAGGGCTGAGTCAGAACCTCCCTGATGACCATCCTCTTGATTCACTTCTGATTCCAATTCTGAGGAGCAATTCTGCATCTTCTGGGCAAGCAACTGAGGCAGGAAGTAGGGCTCCAGCCCACAAGTCCATCAAAGAGACCCAATATGTCCTCTTGCAGCTTCTCCTCAGACTCTGTGCACCAGTCTCTCTTCCTCTTCTGGACACAGGTCTGAGGCGGGAGACTGGGGAAAGACACCCAGGTCCAGTGTGCAGCGTCTGTCTTTGGAATTCAGTCTTTGACTATCTCAACCCAACTCCCTTCTTCCAAATAAACCCCACATTTCTTTCACTATTGTCCCCTCCAAAGCCATTGTTCCATCCTTAACTTCTGCTGATGTCCATCTTTCCCAATTCTTCTTACCACTGTCCCCTCACCCTGTGCCTCCAAACTCTTCTTCGTGTAGACACTCAAGGGGTGTATCAGTCAGTGTTTAAGAGAGAAAAAGAATTAATGCAAAATATATAAATATATAAGAATTTACTGTAACAGCAAAGCCGTGACCAAGACTGACTGGCACCAAGGTTTGGGGGCAAGAATCAGCTTTATTACACTGGCAGTCCTAACTGGGATCATTCCCAAAGAAGTCAGGCCTCAAAGGCTCACAGAGGTTGTTTTTATGGGGTAGCAAAGCAGAAGGACAGAGGAAGAGTGCTTGTCATTTGAGGACTGTTTCTTACAATGTGCATCACAGTGACCAGCCATTAACGGTAGTGACCAGCCATGCTGGGAAACAGAAGTAACAGGAACTGTTACAAGAACTGAAATAAACTGGAGGTTACCTGGGCAACAGTAACTAACAGAAACTGAAATATACTGGCTGGGGAGGGGGCATTTTCTGTTATATTACAAGATTGGTTTACAACAGTCACCCACATAGTCAGGTGTGGAAGAAGGCAAAAGGGTTTTTTGAGCACTGGAGATCCTGCTACTGCAGACAGAAACACTGAAAGACACCCAGGATTTGGAGGCAGATTTATTTACACTGATAGGCACAGATAAGGAATCAATCCTTATAAAAATGTCAGGAGTTGCAAAGGGGAAGTACAGCAGTAGAGTACTTGGTTGTCTTCGATTGGTTCTTACAATATGCATCATAGTGACCAACCATTTCTAAGAAACAAAAATAAAATGAAGTATAACAGGAACTGTTACCTGGGCAACTAACAGAAACTGAAGTATACTGGCTGGGGGGCATTTTCTGCTGCATTCCCCTCTCTCTGTTAGTTTTCCAACAAATCTTTGCTGGGCACATTATTTGTGATCTTTCAAGATGAACCAGGTAAGCCAATTAATTATACAAGGCCCAACTAGAAGCAGTAACACTAGGGTTGTCAGTGATCCTAGAATGGGTCCTAGCCAAGGTCCCCAAGATCGGAGAGTTTTCACACCAGGAGCTACTATTACTCTGCCAAAGGTATTAAGGAGTAATTTGACTTAGAAGAGGGTGCAATATGCCTTTGACACTCATCAAAGCTTGGTCAAGTGTTTGCCTAATCATAGAATAAGGAGAAGGGCCTTACTGGTTGTTTTCTATTCTCTTGGGGCAACCGTTCATAGAGTTAAGGCTAAAACCACAGCTAGCAGGAAAAGAGGGACGATACGATATCAAGCACATATGTAAACTGAAGCAAGGACTGGGGTAAGCAGACTGAAAAGGCACAGAAATCAAGGGGAGTAATGCATTGAGTTATGGAGCAATCCTGCAAATGGTTTCCTCAAGCTTCAGCCATATGTAGACTGGTCAGCATCTGGAATGACCAGAGAAGGACTTTGAGTGCATTCTCTTCAAAGTGAGCTTCAGAGGAGCACTCTAGTCCAGGTAAACTCTCCAGCAATCACCTGGATGGGCTATTTTAGCTCTGGAATGGTGGTTCTAAGGCTGAATTTTTGAAAATTTAAGAGCTCTAGAGGCAGTTAATGTGCACCTGGGTTATATGTGTATACAGGAATGTCTACAGATATAGCTGGTCATTTAGCTAAACTTACGGAGCTAGTTACAAGCTGTTTCTGTAGGGTTATGTTTTATTTTCTTAACTTTTTAGAGCTTGTGGCCTGTATGCTGTATGTAGTTTTTATTTAGTTATCTCTGCTACAAACGTCGGCCCATTGTTGCTGCCAATGGTCAAGGGTGGGCCCTAAACCCGGAATGGTGGCACACAATTGTAATCACAGCACTCAGGAGGCTGAGGCAGGAAGCTTTCCATGAGTTCAAGGCTAGCCTGAGGTACATTATGAGTTCAAGTCCAGCCAGAACTACATAGTGAGACCCTGTCTCCAAAAAAACCACAAATACTAAAACCTGATCAGCAGAACATAACTAGAGAAAAAAAGATCTCAGGGGCATTGACTTGCTGACTAGAAAATTTCAAATACTCAGTCTGGCCAATTTAGTCTGCAGAATGTTCATTGGCCATTTCTGTGTTTAAGAATATGTACTGAAGACACACATTCTCCCCCTGTTGACAGACATAGTGTCCAGGCTCTTTTCTCATTCAAAGAATTCACCAGACAACTGATGAATGTAACAATTTAACGTTTATTGAAGAAAATTAAAGCAAATGTCCACTATGTGAGTTGTAGGACACTGTCGCTTGAGAGTGTGGCCGCACTTTAGGAAGTTTTAGTGCCTTAGAATAATCTTTTGCCTCTACCAGAAATGATTTCCCCTTCCAGGGAAATGTTCTTCGACACTCAGCTCGATGATTGCTTCTTTAGGAAGGTCTTCCCTGAGCACCCAGGGGAGCCAACACCTTCCTTTTCCTTTTGTGTGCCCACAGCACTCTCTGCACTCATCTGTAGAACATCCAGAGTCACAAGGGCACACCTGTGTCCTCCATGGAACTAAGACCTCTTTTGCTCTTTTCTCACTGAGTTTTGTCTTGTCCCTAGCACGGTTCTGGCATGTAAATGATGCTCAATATACACGACAGGTAGGAGCACAGATGGGTGAGTTTCAAATGAACCTACATGTTAAGCAAATCAAGCCAAGAGCTGTTTCAGTCCTTGCATTGTTCACTTTCAATGATCCACCCCAAACAATTTCAAACACAGAAACTGAAAGTATCACGTAACTTTGAGTAAATCAGGGACCTGTGAACCTGCAAATCTGGTTTATGATCTCTAGCCCCACTGATCTTTCCCTCCCCAGTATGGCAGCTCTCTAAGGCTAAGTAGCAGAGTTACAATAACCCTGTCCCACAGCTGCAGCAGTTCTGCTCAAAAGGTTTGTTGATGGAACAACCAAATGTAATGAATAAATGGACCTAATTTAGTCAACTCACTGTAAAGAGTTTCAAGACAACTGTATGCAACTGAACACAGACGGAGTACTAAATAAGTATTAATGAATTATTTCTAAGTTGATTGCATGTGATTTTACTACAACAAAATATACTCATTATAAGAAATGCATTTAGAAATACCATGACACTGACAGATTTGCTTCAAAATACTATAGCAGTGGGCTAGAAGTGTAATTCAATGGCAGTGTTTCTCTGATATGCATGAGGCTCTAGCATCAATCCCCAGCACTAAAAAAAAGAAGTAACTACAACCAGGAAAAGAGGAGTGCAGAAAGATTAAGAGTCGAGTACAGTGGCACATTCCTGTAATCCCAGCACTCAAGAGGCTGAGGCAGGATGATCACCGTGAGTTCAAGGCCAGTCTGGGCTACATAGTAAGCAAAGGCTAGCCTGAACTATATAGCAAGACCCTATCTCAAAATAAAAAAAGAAAGAAAGAAAGATGAAAGACATTGGTATAATGTTGACAATTGCTGAATCTGAGGATGGATATTCTCTTTAGCTTCATGACTATTTAAATGTTTTCATTATAAAATGGTTCTTGAAAGGGCTTTCTGCGAAAGGAAATGCAAACAAGTTGATAAAATCAGTATCAAATGATGCTTGGCTCTATTTCCTTCATGCAGCCTTTCCCTTGCAGAGGGACCTGCTGGTCACAGGCATCTATAACAACTGGAACAGCAATCATCACACTAGATGTCACTACTTCTCTTACTTCGGAAAATCCTAGCTTGCCTTCAGCCTGCCCTGAATCTAGGCCCACAGGTTTCCAGACTGGGCAAAAAGAGTCCTCTTGGTGGTCTACTCTGACTCACAAACACACTGCAGTTTGCATTCCTCCCTGTTGGCTAGGTTTGACCAAGTGAAATAACTTTTTATATACATATATATTTTTTTTTCTTTTTTTCCTAGTTAGGCAAACAGTCAAGCAGTTACTCTAGGAGTGTGATGGCAGCTCCACAATAGCAAAGATCTCTGTCATATTACTCTATGGTGTCCATCTATACTCCTCCACTTCATACACATGTCATGGGCCAGAATCTTGAGACATGATTCTTGCATGAGCACACTTTGCTGAAATAGGGGCTTAGAAGTGTAGTCTTTAACTGGGTAACCATATAAAGACTCAGGACAACAGTTATTTCTGCCACTGTGCCCAAACAGTAAGAGTTACTATTCCTTTTTTTTTTTTTTTTTTTTTTTTTTTGAGGTAGGGTTTCACTATATGATTCAAGTTGGCCTTGAACTCACTTTGTAGCCCAGGCTGGCCTCAAACTCGCAGCGATTCTCCTGCCTTAGCCTCCCGAGTGCTGGGATTACAGGTGTGCACCACCACATCCGGCTTAAAAGTTACTATTCTTTGTTCATGTATATTTCCTGGGGACTACTTAGAGGCAGCGGATCAAAGACAAAAATCACATTTCTAGAGCTCTCTACAAAAATGTTATCTAATATTAATTCTATTGGTACTCTTCACTACCATCAGAATGTGGATCTGCATCCCTGCTCATCTCCGTGGGAGTAGAGCTTTCTTGAGAATGCAAACACAGAGGAGACCACAGGTAAGAGATAGGGAGACCACATCCTGGTGCCATCGTTAGAAACCGTGGAGCTACCATGCAAGTACTGTACTTGGGATGGTACATTAGCAAATCAATAAATATATCCTTTTTCTGGAAAAAAAAAAAACACTGCTTTGACCTTTGTCATTGCAACCTGTAACCTGCACAACTGGAGGACGCTTAAAGGCGGGGTGCTCTGCAAAGGGAGGAAGATATGAGGCCCTCCAGACCCACAGCTGTTGCCAGGGAGGAGCAAGGAGGCCGCCACCTGCAGAAATACCCACTGCACTGGCCTGTGGGACTCTTATGATTTGTGTTTTATGTCATCCCTGACTCACAGTGCAAGTATTCATGAGACACACTATCTTACACAAGATGGCACATCATTCTCATGTAACCATGACGCACCTGTTATCATTCCCATTTTACAGAAGAGGGTACAAAGGCTTACATTAAACAATTCCTCTAAAGGCACATCCCTGAGAAATGACAGAGTATTAGAAGGTGGATACACACACACGGCCTTTAAACTCCTTCCAGGGGCTTCTTCCTTTCAGGCTCCTGTTGCAGCTAAATCCCTCGTCCTGAACCTTCCATTCTGTTTGGGTCTTACTTCTGATTGTCAACTTTTTTCAAGGTACCAGGGGGATGGAGGGAGAACTGGACCTGGAGTCTCTGTGGAGATAAACTGGAAATGAGTAGCCTTAGGACAGAATAGAGAAACATCACTGCTCCAACACAAGTTTTGAGCAGCTGCTGGAGAGGGAGGGTCATCTTCTCCAGGCAACCCAACAATCACCATACAGTCAGGGAGGCTGAGTGGCTGAGCAACAGCTCAAACCACGTTCCAAAGGTCCCAGCCTGAGGGACTTGGGCCCCTCCTCTGGCCACTTTAGCTACTTTTTCTCATTACTAAGACAAAATACCCAACACCCAAAGGTAAGGAGAAAAGGTTTACTGAGTTTACACTCTGTAAAGGTTTCAGTGAATAGGTGGCTGGCTCCAAGGCTGGGTGCCATGGCAGAGGGACATCGCAGAGAAAAAATAGTTCATGGTGGCAGCAAAGCAACAAAGAAACAGCAAGCAACAACAGCAGCCCTCTTTCTACACCTTATATTCTACCCAATTGCCACCGTTAGTCCAGGTAGCACTCACATCCAGGGTGGGCACCCTTAACCCTAGCATTGCACCATGAATCAATCCCAGCATCACACTCCGGATCCAGCCACTCTGAAAAGCCCCATCTATGACTGCATGAGGCTTTGGAGGGACACTTAGATACAAGCCATAACACTGGCCTAACTCTCCTCACCCATATAGTGTGGCACTGGGCTTAGAGGTGTTGTAAGCGCCTTCCACTGCAGCACTCTGGATCCTGGGCTCTGAAAGCCACAGATCCCAGTACAAGCTTGTGTTATCCTCCACACCAGCCACTGAGACAGCAGAAAGCCAAATCCCCTCTCAGATTACAGGACAGATGCCAGGTGAATAAAGAAAAAGAAATGCCTATGGCAGCTCATTTGTGGTTCCCTTCCCAACGGAAATCTCCCTAAATTCCTGCCATCCCCACCGTGGTAATGAGCACATCCAATCTGGACTTAGGAGAAAAGCTCAGCCAAATTGCCCTACTGAACATTCACTTCCTCCCCAGAACTCTCTTGCCCTCTGGCTGGCATAGGCTGCCTCTTGATCAGCTTGACTTTCTCCACTAACTGTCACACTTGCAGCTATAGTTATCAAGATGCTCTTGGCAACTCTGTAGAGAAAAACAAGGTCCTTTCCATCTCTCACTACACTCATGAAACACTGACCATGGAGTTGGTTAAAACCAATGACAAGTCGGGCGTGGTGGCGCACACCTTTAATCCCAGCACTCAGGAGGCTAAGGTAGGCGGAGCGTTGTGAGTTTGAGGCCGGCTTGGGCTACAACGCGAGCCTAAGGCCGGCCTGAGCTACACAGTGTGACCCTGCCTCAAAAAACCAGGGCCGGGAGTTTGGCTCAGTGCCTTAAGCGCCTGCCCTGGCCAGCGCGAGGTTGTGAGTTCAATCCCCGGTGCCGGGAAAAAAAAAAAAACAATGACGAGCAACAGAGCTGCTATGAGGAAGTCAATGATCCTATAGCCCAAGATGCAGCAATTAAGAGATTAAAGAAAGAGACTTCCTCCAAGATGGCCGCCCAGATGACACCGTGACAAGGAGGCTCCCTGAATATACCATCAAAATGCTGGAATATAAACTAATATAGTAACAGAGAGAAGGAAAAAAGAGGGAGATGGGTCCTCTGGACCCAAGAAGAATCTAAAACGAGAACTGTAGCCCATGGAAAGAGTAAAAGAATGAAATAAAGGCAGAGACCTGTCTGGAGCGGAATCCAATCAGCGCTGCGACCCGAGCTGAGAAGGTACGATCCTGGTGCTCTTGATGCGCGGGGGAGCTGCCGGTGG
>RJWM01033725.1:0-20335 GCA_004363535.1 Dasyprocta punctata
TGGTTGGAAGGGGAGAGAGAGAGAGAGAGAGAGAGAGAGAGGAGACAACCCTAAGTTCATAAATAGCCCCTGGTTGGAAGGGGAAGAGGACATGAATTCAATTCGTGACACTTCCTCTCTTCTCTTTATGAGAACAGACTCTAACAAGGATAAATAGCTCATGTGCACATTTTCAAATAATGCAAATATATCCAAGTGAGCTCTATTACCATGGTAATTCCAAAATACGACACTCAGGTTAGAACATGGATCCACAGATATCTCAGAATGTATGCACATCTTCGTATCATCTCCTCGTTTGGAAAGTCATGACCTACCTAGCTGTTATGGTTTAAATATAAAGCAACCGTGAAGGACTCAGGTATGGAGGACATGACACTCATCCAGGTGGGTCACCCATTGATGGGATTAAGGCTTCATGTGGTGGCAGCAGGAGAGCTTGATTGGAGGATGTGGGTCACCGCCATGTGAAATGGAAGGTTGTGTCTTGTGCCCAGCCCCTTCCTGACTGGCTGTTGCTCTCTCCTGGCTTCCTGGCTGTCATGAGTTGAGCAGCTTTACCCTGGCACTCTCATTCACCATGATGTTTGTAGCATGGAACCAGCTGACCATGGACTGAACCTCTCAAACCATAATCAAAAGCCAGCATCCCTTTCTCTAGCTATGTCCAGCATTTTATTCCAGCAATTAAAAAAATGAACTAATACCCTAACCAAATCTTTGTGTTTTTTTTTTTCTGAATTGAAAACATCTAAAAGAAAATAAATTTCACTGTTAATGGAAATATTTAAATGGCGATACCTGCTTTACAGGTTGGTTTCCAAAATACCAACCCATGGAAGAGCTTCTCTTTTGTAATACACATGGCAAAGCAGGAAGGTAACACTGTGGCATGCACCGTAAAGGCCATATTTTGTTGATTTTGGGTGAATAGAAAGGCTTAGGAAAGAGACCAGCTGCATACTGCCTACCTGTAAGTTGATCTTTTCTGAAGTCATCAGTAGCGTTAGATTTTGAAAGATTTTGGAAAAGTTGTCTGCCACTTTGAAGACCTGTGCTTTATGACATGAAGTGTTAGAGAAAGGAGTTTTGAATTGCAGGGAAGGCTCTGCCTTCCATTCTTGGAAAAACAAAATTTCCTGACATAGAGAATGGGCGGGGAGGAAATGTTCATTTTGGCTCACGGTTTCTGAGGTTGTCATCCATGGTTGGATGAATCCAAGGCAAAAACCACACTGTAGAGGAAACCTGCTCACCTCATGGGAGCCAGGGGCAGAGAGAGAAAGGAAGAGGCAGAGAAAAGCCTTGTAGCACAGACTCACAGTGACCTACTACCCTGAACCAGGCCCTATCTCCCAAGAGCATATTCAGCTACCAAGCCATGAAAGCACTAAGCCAATATCCATTCGGTTACCGCAGCTTCATTTCTAAACACATGCATCTTTGGCGAAATTTTTTTAATCCAAAGCATGACAAACTGTTGTTTTGTTTTGTTGGTACTGGGGATTGAACTCACAACCTTGTGCTTGCCAGGCAGGCACTTATGCCGCTGAGCTAAATCCCTGGCCGACACACTGTTTAGTCAACTGAAAGGCAAAAAGTGCCCAACTCTAATTCTGCAGTGAATTTGCTCTTCTTTATATGTTGAAATGGAACCTGTGCTACCAGCTTTTGAACGATGAATGACCTTATGAGGGGTGTGTGTGTGTGTGTGTATGTGTAAGAAAAATGTGATGTTGGCGTCAACACTGGCACATAATTTTATTTTACTCTGTTTTAATTCGGATATTATTGTGTAAACAAATTTATTGTTATGAGTTAAAAGCTAAGAGACCAAGCTGCAGAAGCCTAGTTGTTTGATCCAAGAGAAAATTAACTTCAACAAACTCACTGTGGAATGACAGACATTAGCTAAACCAATTAAGGTGACATAGTAATGAATTTGGTCATGCTGAGAATGAATGCCCAGCTAATAACAGGATAGAGAGACTCAAGAGTAAGCTGGAAATGCAGATGCATACCTGCAACACCAGTTCATTTGGAGGATGAGGCAGGAGGACTGAAGGTACAAGAGCACCTGGGCAATTTATTGTGACCTTATCTAAAAATGAAAATAAAGAAGGAATGGGATGTAACTTCATGGGAGTGCAACTTTGGATTTGATCAATAGTATTGTAAAATGAAGATTCAAGAGTAGTAAGTTTTTATTATTTTAAGGAATTGCATTTTAGGGCAATTACTTACATGGCATTAGCTAACAAATACATAAGGTAATACTCATTTTATCTTTAGTAGTTAATAGCACATGCTTTTCCATAGAAGCTGTACTTCATTACAGCAGCAAGTACAGGAATTTCTTTTCTGTAGCTTCTTGATACCAACAATCAATTTTATCAAACACCAATTTTATCAAACACCAATTTATCATTACAGCAGCAAGTACAGGCATTTCTTTTCTGTAGCTTCTTGATACCAACAATCAATTTTATCAAACACCAATTTCATTCTGTTTATAGGTATAACATTTTATTCCTTTTTATTCAATTTACTCCCTTAAGTTTTCCCTTCCAACCTTCCTTCCTTCCTTCCTTCCTTCCTTCCTTCTTTCCTTCCTTCTTTCCTTCTTTGCTTTCTTTTGAGACGAGATCTCACTGTACAGTACAGGGTAGTATCAAGTTCTGGATCCTTGCCTCTCAACCACCAGAGTTCCGGGATTACAGGCATGGACCAGCACACCCAAATATATTTTCTTTACCCATCTCTTTGTTCTCAGTCTCTTTCTTGAAAAGCATATTTTTGATTTGTTGTCAGTTTCTGTGGCTGAGTCATAGGAAATCTTTAAGAACATGAAGCATGACCTCTTCCTAAGATTATAACCACATACAAAATGATGCCCTCAAATTCTCTATTCCACTGCTTTAAAAATATTTCAATAGATATGCTAATTTATTTCATTGATACTAGTTCCTCACAGTTCATCAGAAAAGAAAGTTTTCTGCTATTATTTATTTGCTTCTTTTCTGTAAGAGTCTTTTTTGGCTACAACTTGTACTGTCAGTAACATTTTAGTCATTCTTTCAAAATTAAGGCATACAGCATATTGACTGTTGCTATCCTGTAATTATTTTGCTATGAAATTTTGTGTTTTTCTCTCTTAAAAAGAGAGCAACTTGGTTCAGCCAAGTTTCTTCTGAAAGATTAATCTATACTGAATATGCTCAATTCACAGTGACTTGTAATTACGATATGTGTCATTAACAAAACTGCCATTTCATACCAGAGTTAAATGTGGCATAGTGCGATCAAATAATTTGCCCAAACTTACATAGCTAGTAAACATTAGGGATAGCTATTCATAATCTCTTATCTTTAACTGTTTTAAAATTTTCAGTTATTTAATTTTAATTGTACATTTAATATAATTTATCAATATTTTCTCATGTAATATTGATGCCTTTAAATTCTTTCGCCTTTAGTCCAAACACACACTGTCATTTTATCACAATATTTTAAAAGTTTTTTCAGATATTTTTAAAGTTTTATTTTCCATCTGGGTCAAAAATCACCTGAAATTTGCTTGACTGAATGTTAAAATACATTCATTATTTTAATTATTTCCTTAACTATCAATGCTATTTTAGTCACATGGTTCTGACATCCATTAAATAGTCAGAATATATGTATCATAGCTTCTGACTTTGCATGCCTTATTTTGTTCTAATGTTTTATATCCTTAGACTGACTTAATGTTTTTATAACTTTTACAAAGATGTAGTAGTTCTACTGAAGTATAATTCATAGGATGCATAATTCACAATTTCCAATATACATTATGAAGATTTCTAGTAAGTTTTTGAATTTGTACAAGCAACATTAAAAGTTGAAGATTTTCATTATGGAACGAAGAAATACCCTAGTAATTTAGTAGTTACTTCCATTTCTGCTCCTCCTGTCAAGCAAAGATCTCCTTCTGTCCCTTTGAATTTGCACATTTATGATATTTTGAGTGCTGAATTATACTGTGTCTGTCCTTACATTGACTGTAAAAGGATTTGTTCAGTTATACATGGAATGCTGAAAGCTCTCCATGGAACAAGTCCAGGCTGTCTTGCATGAGTACGGCATTTCATGCTGAGTGCAGAAAAATAACTGGGTCAGTACAGAACTTGTCTAATGTCACCAATACTGAACAAGCTGACCTTAGACTGGAGATGCTCCCAGATGAGCACAACCCACACTATGAAAGTAGGAACAAATAAAAGTGGTTTCAAAGTGGGTAGCTTTGGGACTGTTTCTTACGCAGCATGAGCTAACTGATACATCACCATGACCATGAACATGGCTTCAATACGTCACATCATCAGTACTTAGCCATTTGGATTGTTCTCCTGTGCCTTCAACTTGCAAAGCACAAATTCATGGGAAAACTATGATTTATGCTTCATCTTAAATTCTGTGTCTTTGGAAAGGCATTTTCTCTTCTTTATAATCTCCTACAGCTCAGCGGTAGTGCATATCTATAATTCCAACACTCAAGAGGTTGAAGCAAGAGATTTGCTATAAGCACATGTCCAGCCTGGACTACATAGCAAGATCTTACCTCAAAAATCAGCCCCCCTCCTCCAATTCAAAGACTCAGTCCAAAAATGGGCATCTGAGATGAATACACAATTCTCAGATGAAGAAATTCAAATGGCAAATAAATATATGAAAACATGTTCGGCATCATTGGTCATTAGAGAAATGCAAACTAAAACACCACTGAGATATCATCTCACTCCAGAAAGAATGGCTAACAACAATAAATCAACATATAACAAATGCTGGAGAGGCTGTGGGGAAAAAGGAACTCTTCTCCACTGTTGGTGGGAATGCAGACTGGTGCCACCACTGTGGAAATCTGTGTGGAGATTCCTCAAAAAATTAGGATTGGAGGTTTCATTCAATATAACTATTTTTCTCCTGGGTATTTTCTAAGGAAAATTGAAGACATCATATCATAGTGATATATGTGCACCCATGTTTCTAGCTGCACAATTTGTAAAGGCCAGATCTGGGAAACAACACAAATGCCCATCAACTGGGGAATGAATGAAAAAGATGTGGTATTTTTATACAATACAGTACTAATCAGCTATAAACAAGGATAAACTAGAGACTTTCATAGGTAAATGGATGCACCTAGAGACCATACTCATAAGTGAAATAAATCAGAGTCACATGTATAAACACCTTATTGTCTCATTGGTGTAAGAAACTGAAAATAAATAAGATCCAAAAGTTACAATAGTTATAGTGAAAGGGAAACATACTGTTCAAAGGGAAATCATATTGTTGGACCAATTTTGCATGCTTATGTCTGGTAACCCGAGCAACTATTATGAAGATAACACTATGCAATATAACACCCATTGTTAAATTCGTATCATTTTGTTTTGAAATCCTGTACCACTCTTGTTTTTGTTGCTGTTGATGATGCTGTTATTGACTGGCTTTTGTTGTTGTTTTTTTAGTTGTTTGTTTGATTGCTTTTTTATTTTTCTTTGCTTTTTTTCTCTTTAAAATAAAAAAAAAGGATGGAGGAACAGGGAGGTAGAAAGATGATGATTTCTAAAGTATAAAAAAGTTAAAACAAATAAAAATCTTAGAAATTTTAATTTAAGAACATTAAGCTTATTCCAGGTTATGCAAACTGAGAAAATGTTTCCTGCCCATAAGGTTTTATGCCTTTTGAAATATTCTGGTTGGCCCAAGTGCAGCTACCCCTGGTTCTATTACATTGAGAAGAAAAATGGTATAATCACACCGATTGCCAAAATGTCAATGGTAAAACATACCTTAGGCCAAAGGCTCTTAATCTGCTTTTTGGTGTGACTGTTTTATATAAAATAATAAGTGTGCTGACAAATATGATTGGCTCAAATAATTCCCAGCCCTTCTTGGTGAAATATTAGACTTTATCCATCTGCTAACTGCCATTTCGGTAAACGGAAGCCCAATGGGAGTGACAAGTGTCATTTTCCACATGAAACGTTGGGAAGCATGCCTGATACATATTGTTTTGTTTTGTTTTGTTTTGTTTTTGGAGTACTGGGGATTGAACTCACAACCTTGCGCTTGCCAGGCAGGCGCTTATGCCACTGAGCTAAATCCCCAGCTCCCTGGCTATGTATTTTGCCCACGCTCAACCATTCCACCATTAAATCCAAGCGAAGGACACATCCTGAATAAATCCTTGCTCTTGGAAAGCAGGGATGGAGCATATCAAGCTGTCAAAACAAGATGGGAATTTAACTTCAGAAAGCAGAAAGAAGCTTTTGCCATTAGAAGTCACTCAAATTTCAAAGCTTCCTGTTACAGCCTGAGTTGACAGCAATGGATATGTGCTCCTGTCCTGCAAGCATGCATTCACAGATACACATATGAGTGTGTGAAAAGGCATGCATGCACGTCCAAACTCATGCACAGGTTTAGTCACTCGGACACTCAGATGTACAAGTGCATGTCAGCCTGTGTACCTTCATCAAACTGCGACTTACAAAGTCTGAGGATGTAGCTCAGTGGTAGAGAAACTGCCTAATGTGCATGGGGTCCTGTGGGTTTCCTTGGCAGTCATAAAACCAATTCAAGCAAAACAAGCAAAGTAGAACAAAACAAAACCATACATTCATTTTAGATCATAGTTATATTTCATGAGCAGATGTCATGGTTTAGACCTAGAGTGCATCCCGAAAGCTTTATGCATTCAGAGGTCTGGCTTTTGGAAAGTGATTGAAACATGGAGGTTCTATCCTCATCCGTGGGTTCATCTGTGGATGAGGTCATGGCTGAGTGTGCGGTGAGGTGGTGGGGCCTTGTAGGAGGTGGTCACTGGATGATACGACAAGGAAGCGTGTTTTCTGGTGCCCAGCTCTTCTCTTCTGTCTCTGCTTCCTGGCCACCACAGTGATGAGTGTCTTTCCCCCCGTGCACTTTTCCACCATGACGTTCCTGTCTTGGAGCCAGCTGACCATGAATGGAACCCTCTAAACTCCAGGAGCTAAAATAAATCTCCCCCAAAAACTGTGAGTATAAATTTTTGAGTCCCAGGAATGCAAAGTTAAGACACCAGATTCTTACAACTTACTTAGCCATATTTGATATTTAAAATCAAAGATTTGTGATAGCTTTACCTTAAAAGGGAGGGAAAATTATTTTCTTACAGGCATGACCATTTTCCCTACCTATAAAGGGAAACTAATATTTTTTGGAAGTAGCTAATGGAATGATCACAAAATCAAAATCAAAATAATGGAAGCCTCAATAAAGAGTATGAATTACCTAAAGAGTTTGTGGTTAAAAAATTTAATGCTATCATCCTTAACTCCTAAATAATAAACATGAAGTGACTGCATTCAATCTAATCATCAGGAATTAAGAAGGATTTGAAGCCTGATAATGTGGTGCATGACTGTCATGCCAGGACTCTGGGATACTGAGGCAGGAGAATCACAATTTCCAAACCAGCCTGGGCAACTGGAGTGACTTAGTGAGACCCTATCTCAAAAAATAAAGAAAGAGCTGGTGTTGTAGTTCAGTGTGAAGACTTAGGATTCAATCTACACCATCACAAAAAGAGGGGAAAAAAACTTTAGAAACATATCCAGAAAATTATTTAGTATCTTACATCAAACCTCATGATCCTCTGATAATGTGACTACTGCTTTGCATACACTACGCGATTAATAAATGGTAGCCCACATCATAATTGAGAGTGGCGTTATTGAAAGTAGAGTGGTTCTCCAAATATTCTCCAACCATTACTACACCTTTCCCCTACCTGGACTTGGCTGATGAAATAAGCTTTTACAAGCATGTGATTCCTTTAAATGCCTCTTCCTGGAAATTTACTCTTGACCTTTGAAGTACTTTGAATGCCCTGTCCAAATATCAAAGATGGGTCAAGTTCTTCTGGTTCTATTCTTTGTTCCTAAAACTGTTTCTGAGGGCCATTGATTATACTGTGAGATGCAAATCAAGTGATTTCCTATAGCATTATGTCCCATAAATAAATAAATGAGAAGTTCTAGGGCTGTAACTCAGTTCTATGATGTATGCCCAGGAGACATAAGGCACTGGGTTCAATCCTTAGTAATGCAAAATATTATCTTTGTTGTTGTTGTGGCTGCCGCTGTTGTTATAGTAAAATACATAAATTTTCCATAACTAAATCACAGAACAAAGCAATTAATACTTTACCATCTCTTCCATGTGATTGGCCCTTCAAATAAACATTTTTATGTTTAGCTTTTAGATTTGTTTTTAGATTCGCTCATCTGTACAGTTTTTAGACTTTAGGGTTTTTCATCTTTACAGTTTATGCATTCAACACAGGAGTTCAGACTTCTGTATTCATTAGTTGAATCACTTTTTTCTTGGTAGTGGTGATTGAATCCAGGAGATTCACACTGAGCTGTATTCACAGCCCTTTTTGTATATAGTGTTTTCAGGGAAGAATTGCTCTGTTTATTTTTATTTTCCAATGTTTCTTAGTACTTTGCAGTACATAGTGTTTACCTTCCCTGTGAGGCACTGGTGCATGTATTTAACACATCTCAATCCTTTATCCAACCTCCTCTTCCCCTCCTCACTTCCTTTTTTGCAAAAGAGCCATCTCCCTCTTTTCCATTATCTGTCTTTAACTTTGCTCTTCATCTATATTTTGGGTTTCTCATTGAAGAGAAACCACGTGATATTAAACCTCATCGGTCTGATTTATTTCACTGGACGTTAGGGTCTCAAGGTGGATCTGTTTTCTTATAAATGACTCACATTTATCCTTCATTAAGGTCAAATAATACTCCACTGTGTCTTTATTTTTTAATTTTTAGAAAGAGTCTCACTAAATCACTGAATTCCCCAAGCTTGGCTGGAACCTGGAGTCTTCTTGCCTCAGTCTTCCAGAGAGCTGGAATTCTAACCACGTACCACCATGCCCAGTTCACGATGGATTCGGTTTTTTTTTGTTTGTTTGTTTGTTTTGCGGCACAGGGGATCGAACTCACAACTTCGCACCTGCCAGTCAGGCGCTTAAGCCATTGAGCCAAACTCCCAGCCCTCACGATGCATTCTTCATAGCATAACGAAAACTGCTCAGCCCAGGAAGCTCTCATTAAAGAAAGTTTCAAGATAGCTTTTTTTGAAAAAAACCTGATTATTTGCATTAATCTCCTCATTGGTATTCATTTTCTAGAGGAGTCTGATGAGACAATGTAAATAACAATTCTGTGATGATTTTTTGTTTTATTTTTAAGCAAACCCTCATGAATTTTAATTTTGAGGGATTTTCCAAAGCTTTTCATGGATATTATACATTAGAGTCTCTTGAAGTTCACACTGAGAATCTGAGAAGAAAGGAATGATATCATTGGTTTTTAATACACTTTGGTTTCACTAGACTTTGAAATTTGTAGGTATCTTATGGTAGCCCAGAAAAGTGTCACATGCCTTTTACCTAATTTCCTCTAGTTTTAAAATGTAACATTAGTTAGGTACCTTTCTCTTCAATAATGATCGTATGTCAAAACATTGCCATTAACTGAAGTTCATGCTTTACAAAGATGTCCTGAGGTTTCTTTTTTCTAATTATTATTTTAAAAAGGACAGAAATGATACAGAATTTTTTGAAAAGCAGGAAATTAACCCTAGTTAATATATTGCATATTGTTATCTTAGAAGTAGTTGTTCATTTACAAGATCTAGGCGTAAAAAATGATCAAACAATCAAATGACAGCACAAACTGTTCTTTTTGATGAAGAGAGATAGTAGTATAGTTACCTATCTTGCACACACATATGCATACAGTTATATGTGCAAGCCTACATTTATATAATCTCTTCCTTCTTCCCTTTTCACCTTTCCCCTATTCTAGTTGTTCTTTTCTTTTGAGCACTTTCTTTCCCTTTCATTATTACAATATCTAAAGAAAAACTCAAATTCATGCAATAAGGCCCGAAAAAAATGGAACTAGTACAGAAATACAGAAGATCATGGAAATACAGAAGATCGTGAATATCTGCTTTGAAAATCTTTACTCACATAGGGTGGAAAACAGAGGAAAGGGATAAATTCCTAGAAACGTATGAATTACCAAAGCTGAATCAAGATGTCCTTAGTTTTCACGTCATTTCATTTTATGTTCCAAGATGTCACCATACATTTTAATATGTATCTTGGGACTTCTCCCAGCTGTGACCATTTCTGAACATTGCCTTGCTTTTGGTGACCTTTTAGAGGGTTCTTGGAAAGTTCTTGTTAGGGGTTGCATGGGCCATTCCACACCCCGGGTCTGTCTGGGGTTCGTCACCGTTAGACTGCAGTTGTCAATTTCCGCAAGGAAGACGGATATGGAGAGGCCTTTTTCTCACTCTCATGGATGTTTATAAACCACGAACACCTGTCTGAGTTTGTGCTTCTCTGCCCTCTCCAACGGAATGTCTCTCTTTTCCTCCTTGTCTGATTCTACTCTGCTTGAAGGAAGTCACCATGAAGAGCCAAGCCCTAGGAGGGTAGGTTGGTGATCTACCTCCCTGAGGAGGGAAGCGGTTTGTAAATGATTTGGATGACTCCTGCATGGGAAATGGGTCTCCAGGCTCCTGTCGTAGGAAAGCCTTCCAACACCATTGAGTTACCCACATCAGAATCCCCAGAATTGGTTATGTCCCATGAGAAGGGCAAACAGAGATTTTATGTGGGACATGGAGTCAGTTACTGATTTAAAGAGTTTATTCTGCATCATCAGATGGCCCCAGGGGTGCTGTGGCAAGACAAAGGAGGAAGCAAGGGTAATGTTACAGAAAGACTGGGGGATGCTGTAGTGGACTGGTAACTGGTGCTCAATTTAACACCAGCTGAACTGAATCAGCGTGGTGCTGAGCATGGATGGCCCCCCTGAGGACTGATGCCAGCATAAAAAGGAGACCTGGAGAGGAAGAGTAGCATTGTGGGTTCTCCTAAGTGGTGGTGTTGTTTGGAGCCGTTAATTCTCCTGGAGGAGCTTGTCATCCTGGCTCCCCTGATATGAACTTGGCTGTTATCATTGGAGGAGCTCGAGACATTGTTGTTGCTAAGAAAGGCTGTGGTTCACTTTGGGGGAGCTCTCTCTGGTCCTTACTTTGAGCATCGCTTCCTGGTTCTGAAGGGGAAGATGCGTGCTGCTCAATCTCCAGGAGAAGCTGTCACGCTGGCTTCCCGATACAGCTGTTCTCATCAATGGAGGACCTCAGCACCTCATTGTCACTGAGGATGGCTGTGGTACTTTTCAGGGGAGCCCTGGTCCTTATTTTGAGCATCGCTTCTTGGCTCCAATACAGAACCCTCAGCCTGCTGCTACAGATCCTTCACTCCGCTGGCACAAATTTCTAGCTTCCTTTGGGTCTTCTCAGCACAAATCTGTGAAGCAGATTGGCTTGAGTCCCTGTCGTGGGCTCTAGGACTCCAGTTGGACTCATGAGAGGCACTGGCATGGGCTCTAGGTTTTCAGATGAACCCATGCAGGACATTGCTGTGGGATCCAGACCCTTGGCTGAATATTCTGGGTGTTTAGTGTTGTGGACATACTTCCTATACTTTCTTGTACTTAAGCCTGGGTGAGCGTCATAAAATAATATTATAAATGATGTGTCCTATATGTAATCATTCTCCTTGCAACCCCTGACTACAACAGATGCTAAAGGGCTCATTTTTCAGATCAAGGAAGGAGCCATTGGGCAAGAAACGCAGGGGGCTGCTCTACACGGGAAATGGCAGGAGGAAGGATTTCCATTCAAGGGTCCTGATAGAAAACAGTCTTGTTGACAGTATGATTTTGGTCCAAGGAGACTCAAGTGAGATTTCTCCTCCACTAAAAGCCCATGACAAGTAAAGAAGAAACATTAAAACCTGTGTGGCGATTTTCCGCTGCAGCAAACATAGGAAATTCACTCATTCATCATTTATTTGGTTATTTACAAAAGTAGGGGATGATGGAGATGTACTTTGGGCTCTGGTTTATGACCCCAAAGCGTCGTGTTTGTGTGGTGACTCAAATCGTTTTCAAGAGCTGCTTTCAGTTGCAGTCTGAGCACCATGGATGATCTCTTGTCATTGTGTGTGTGTGTGTGTGCGTGCGCGCGCGTGCACGCATGTGCACGTGTGTGTGTGTGTGTGTGTGTGTGTTTGAATAGCGCTTCCTTATTTTGGAATCCATCACATTGCTCTGATCTGATCAACCATAACTCTGGAATAATCCATTGTTCAAAAAAAACTCTGTTCTCTTCCTTAGGGTCTATGGTCTGTGAATCCAAAATCTGTGGAAGAGAACCTGAGGATGCCTTATCTAAAGATTCTAGAACTAGCTAGTGACTTAGTTGGTGTTTGCTTCCCAGCCCTACTGCATGTCCCATGTCTGTCTGAATGCTACCGAGGGCCAGAGTGGAAATCAATGCCTCATTCTAGAGTTCCAGGGGTCCCTCCTCCACATCAGTCATTTAACGATGGCAACGCGAATGACTCAAAGGCAAAGATTGAAAAATGGGTGCACAGCAGTGATCCAAACAGTAAACAACATAAAATCTGTGGAAGCATTGTTAGCAGCGTCAGATCTCTGAACTAGAACCCCGCTCCACTAGGAGAGAAAAACCTTCCCCCAAAAGATCTGCTATTGGCACCTCAGGGATCATGGCGACAGAAAGCTGGCATCTGTCCCCACACAGTTCAACCTGCAAAGAACTGGTTCCACAAAAAACCACAAGAGACATGGTTTGGCCCGCCAGCACCCCTGTAACCTGCACTGCCCTGTCTATCACCAAGCCCTGGACCCCCTACTCAGAGACCCAAATTTTTGCAGCCCCCTCAGCAAAACCTCCCTCCCCTACCTAAGCTTCCCTATAAAAACATGTCCTCAGCCCTTGCTCTGGGCCAATGGTCTTTTCGCCCTTGGCCTGACTGCACTGGGTCTGCGATAAAGCTATCGCTATTTGCTTCAACTCCGCCTGCCTCGGTGGTCTCCGTTGCGCCTCGGTTTAGCCTAACAACCACCACTTTAGCAGACGCCACTGTAGGAAAGTTCTTGCACAAAACATTCAACGCTCTGAAGTTTTATGGTTTTAAGATTCAAACCCAGAACTTAAACAGGCCACGGGCACACAATGGCATCGTTTTATCAGATGGCGAACGCTATTTTTCACTAGCTCTCCAGTGAGTGCAAAGAGGATTTTATTTCACTTCCTAAAATGAGGTATACAACCCAATGATGATTATAGCTTTGATGATGATGATACCTTTGGTAAAGAATGGAAGAATTATACCTAAACAACTAAGTAGAGGAAGAAGGACTTGTATTCACAGAAAGGCACCATTCTTCTAGGGAAACCCTGAACTAGGATTTAAAAATTAAGACTTAAAAGAAGAAATGTATCTTAAAAGAATAGAAAGATGGTAAATTCTAAGAGATCAGTGAACTCAGGTAAGGAATAAAGGTGACCTTTCTGTGATTAGAGGTGGTGATTTAATTCGCACAAAATCATTATGTAGATATAGTTCATTTTATAGACCGGACTGTGTAGTCAAAAGTGATAAAAAGGAAGAGATAAAACATGTGTTCTCAAAATCACATAGAACAAAACTCGCCCATATAAAGAGAGAAATCCCATTGATCTTGGCAATATAGATGGAACCAGAGACCATACTGTCACATGAACTAATATGGGCACAGAAAAACAAATAGTATATGGCCACACTCATTCATGAAAGTTGAAAAGTTTCATCTAAAGAAAGTAAAGAACCCAACAGTTTTCACTAGAGTCTTGTTCCTGAGGGAGGGACAGATGATAAAGGGATGTATGAAAATACACTTAGGATGATAAGTGCTGTAATTTTCCAGTAGAGTACAGAGACTGTAGCTTAAAAGGATGAATTATATGGTTAATGAAGAGCTGAGCTGGGTGTGGTGGCGCATGCCTGTAACCCTAGCACTTTGGAGGCTGACACAGAAAGACCACAGCAAGTTCATGGCCAGACTGGACTTCACAGTGAGTTCACGGTCAATGTGAAATACATAGAGAGATGCTGTCTTAAATAAAAGGGGGAAAGAGAGACAGAAAGAGGGCATGAGCTGAAAGATAGAAGTTGAATGGTTCCCAACACAAAAGGAATAGTAAATGTTTAAGGACCCAGAAATGCTAATTACCCTGATTTGATAAGCAATACTGGGAAGAAGTATCACATGCACTGAATTATCACGCTGCACCCTTTAAATGGTGCAATCACTATGCACCAATTAAATAGAAATTTTCTTTAATAAAAATTGAGCACAAATGCTTCTTAAATCCTGTTGTGACTTGGGCAGTGTCCCCCACTGATAACGATAGAGGTTTTTTTTTTAGGGTTGCAAGCAATTATACTTAATGATTCAGAATCTGTTGGTAATTCTGTAATCATGAAATAACACAGAGCTTTTGAAATCATTCTGATAATCCGTAATTTGCCTCAATTTCAATATTCTTCTATATTTACAGTAGCATTAGAAGGCTTCATAAAGTATTACTGTGTGGTGATTATAGAATGGGTTTTTCTTTAATAAAGGCTTTAATCCCATTCACTTAATGATTCTAAGCCAATCATTTCATTCTATTGTAAATCCATAAAAACACTGGCTTCCGGCCAAGTTGTAAGCTGAATATCTCTCTAGGTGTTTACACTAAATGAGTTCTTCTCTTAAAAAGACATGTTATTCTGAGAGTGACAGAAAAAGTAATTGCTAGCTTAATGATTTCCGTTCTTTGATAATTATACGTAACTTCAAGTATTTGTGAAATGCCCTCAGGTTAAGGGTTTTATGCTTTGCTATTATTGCTTCCAGTTGAGGAAAGAGGAAATGCCTGAATTCAATAAAAAATATTCAGCATTTTAAAGAAGATTTATGAAGAAAATTATGTTCAAATGCTTCTGTTTTTCCAAAGCAAAAATATCCATGCTAAATCTGGGGATCAATGTCTCAAATGGATTTCACGATTCGGTAAAACCCTCTCTCTCTAGGGTCCTAACGTAACTAGCATCTTCCACTGTGGTATCTAGGTGTCTCCGTTTAAGTTTGTCCATGTTGTCATTTGTTGTTTGATGTAAAATATTCCAGGAAAGACCCATATGTTCAGAGGTGGGACTTTTGAAACATGATTGCATTAGAAGAACATGATGTCATCAATGGATTACTCTTGGCTGCATATGTTGTTAGGTAGAGAAATCTGGTGGGTTAAAGTGGCTCCATCATCTGGAATAATACATCCCTTTCCTCTGCCTCTGGCTCTGTCATGGTTTCTCTCCTTCCAGGCTGCTGTGAATTGAGCAGCTTTCCTCCACACCCTTCCGCCATGATGTTTCTGGCTTGGAGCAGCCAATCATGAACTGAAACCTCTAAACCATGTTAGGCATTTTGCCTCAGTAATAGCAAGCTACGCAAAGCATCCCCAAATCAACCAGTCACAAAAGAACATGATGTTATCGTTTTAGACAGACCAGAGTAGTCAAATAGATAAATTTAAATTTGGGTTGATTCCCATCAACCCCATGAATGAGACTGAGCAAAGTTCTATCTACTCAGGAATTATATTCTTACCCTAATAGAAAATTATGGTAATTTTCATATTAGTCCACAAAGCGGGGAATAATGCCCCCTAATTACATCTGACCTTTCACTACTTCTCTGAGACAAGTAGTGTCTATGTACACCAATATGCTAAAAGCAGGAGATGTGTTTTTTTCCTTACATCATTACATGAAAATTATTAAAAAAAATTCCTCCTGACTTCAACATCTGTGTCTATGGATTCAATTAACACAAATTTTAAGCCTACAGAAACAAAAGGTAAGAGAAAAGGATAGTTCAGGGAAAATAGCCCATGGCACAAGACTGAAGAACTGGAAAAATTAGAATAAAATCTCATAAGGAAAATCTCATCTTCTCTCACACTCCAATAGCATAGATTATTCACATGTCAAAGTAAATCTATATGGCAATGCATCTCTCTCTCTGTCTCTGTCTCTCTCTTTGTGGTACTGGGAACTGAACTCAGGACCCTGAGCTCACCAGGAATATTTGTTTTAGTTATTATGAATTGTGCTGCTGTAAACATGGCTATGCATGGATCATTGTAATACAATATCTTTAATGCTTCTGGGAAGATACCCAGAAGGGGCATAGCTGGGTCAAATGGAATTTCTAGTATTCATTTCTTGAGGAATCTTCCTACTGATTTACATAGTGGCTTTAGTAGTTTATATTCCTACCAATAATATACAATTTTTCCTTTCACCACCTAAATCTTCATCTAATTCTTTGTTTTATTTTATTTTATTTTATTTTGGTACCAGGGATCAAACTCATGACGTCATGTTTACCAGGTAACTGCTTGAGCCACTAAGCTAAATCCCCGGCCCCACCTAAATCTTGGAAGCACTCCTATACATATCCGTCAGCAGATGAATGGATAACAGAAAATGTTGTATTTGCACACAATGGGAAACTACCCTGCCATAAAGTGGGATAAATGAGTAGTTTCTAGGAAAATGGATGCAACTTCAATTTATGTGAAATAAATCAGACATGTATATTTAAAAGTCACATGGTCTCTCTGATGTGAGAAACCCAGAGTATGAACAATTAAAGAGCAAAACAGAAGACAGAAAATAGGAAAAAGGAGATAGATTATATAAATGGGAAAGGAACAAGAGATGAAGGTGGGAGAGAAGAGAGGGGATAGAAGTGAAGCAAAACCAGAAATGAGCTATGCTCACATACCAACCGTCAATAAGGAATGTCATCATTGTGTACTAGTGAAAAAATGGAAAAAATCAGATTAAAAAGTAAGTCTGAGTAGAGTCACATAGGTCAAATTTTGCACATCAGAGATGGGAATTTTATCATCACAGCTTTATATCACAGTTGCCATAAGCTGCTTCAGCTGTTTCTATCTCAGGGAAGATCCTCCTGGGATCTTTATAAAGTAAGTGCCCTTTTTTTGCTTTGGAAGTCTGTGACTGAAACGAAGGGTCTGCATTTCCCCCAAGATTTCCAAGTGAACAACTGTAAGGAGAAACCTTAAGAAAGCTTCATGAGTAAGTTGTGGGCGTTTTCTCAGGTATGGATGCCTAGGGGGTCTCCAAGCGAAGACAAAAGTTTCATTAGTTCTTCTCCACCCAAAATGCAATTTCAAGAGCAACAATGATAAACGGTAAAAGTCAGTATGTGGCACACTAACGTATGCACCTTTCTCCTCCAGAGGCCACTTTGATAAACAGCACAAAGTATGAATGCTTTTTTAAAAAAGAAAAAGACATCACACCATGCCACAGCACGAAGATTGCTTTAGCCTAAGGATGTGGAAGATGACACAGAGAAATAGACCATTTTGCTTTGTTTCATTAGCAGTTCAAAGAAAGATGTCTGATGGTAAGAAAAACATCAAAGGGGAGAAAAGAATATGGCACATCTGCAATGTTTAATAAAATGGAGCACTGGAATGTTTACATTGACAGGAAACATTTTTTAATTCTGTCAATAAATAGCAGTTTTTTCATCACTGGAAAGTATTTTGGGACACGTTGCAAAAAGTGAATTTTCACTGAAAGCAAATGGAGTTGGTAATGCCATTTTTAGTACCATACTCTGCTGGTTCTATTTAATATGCTAATAAAACATTAAAGAAAAATTAAAATATCAGATGAAAGGAGAAAAATGAAGTCATAAGCACATGTGATTTACATAATCAGGGTAAAAACTAAGGGACTAGACTAAGTAAATTAAGATGAACAGTTTATTAGTTCTAACAATATGAAGCTACTACACAAAATCACTTCATATATATATATGATTATTAGTACATTTTAAAAGAAACCATTTTCATATTAGTACTAAATGTTCTGTTAATAGTATGAAATATCACATAATATGTAAACATTATGAAAATGAAATGTAATACAGTACATGTAAATGTAATACATATGAAATGTTATGTACTTATATAATTATCAATGTGATCTATGTGTGTATATATACATGTATAAACATATTCTGAATTCCTTAACAGAAATTAAGCAACAATTGGATTGAGTCTTTTGCTTGACTGATTACTTTAAAATACTCAGTTCGATTTTTGGTAAAAAACTCATTATTACATTGATTCTGAATAAAACAAATATACAATTACCAACAATTACAATGATAAGGCAGAAAAGGAGGTTTTTATGCTGTCATCATAGAACTTATTCTACTAGTGATAATAAGTATGACATCATCTTTTAAAAAAGTACCACTAGCAGCTGAGTGTGTTGGTGCATGCCTTTAATTCAATAACTCTGGGGGTGTTGAGGCAGGAGGACCTGAAGTTCAGGCACAGCCTAGTCTATACAGGGTCTTCTCAGGCCTCTGCCTCATAAAAACAAAACAAAGAAACAAAAAAATTTGGAGGATGCAGTTCAGTGCAAAAACTTTGACTTCAGACACAAGTACATTCATAAATAAATAAAAATAAATGAATAAACAACACCACTAACTAAACATTTGATGAAGGAGAGTGTCACAACAATTTTATCTTAGACCAAGATGAATTCTGGGTTACATATGCCTACAACAACAATGGATATGTTGCTGGGAATTTGCATAAATTGGGGTGGATATTGTAAGCCAACATATAATTATTAATAAGAAAAATGGCATTTATTAACAGATATGCTGACATTTTGGATATACATATATATTTTTTTCACATAAGTGATTATATACCATAATACTGGAATTGACTGAATACAGCCATCACAGTATACACATCCATAGAAAAAAACATACACACATGCACATTTAGAATTTATTTAAAAATTACACAACTATTTGTCACATAGGGACATTTTTGCATTATGGTGCTAATGAACTGTATGATGCAAATCTCATAAAATTATATCTTTTAATGATTCTAACCATTTTAGTTCGCATAAGGGCACTTGATCTTTGTACTATGAGTACATGTATCTTGAAGATTTTATTAAGTATTCTTGCCTCTGACAGAGGCATGAGTATATATATATATATATATGTATATATATACATATATTTGCATAAAGTTATATGTATATAATTACAATAAACAATAAAATAAAATTCATATACCACAAATATATTATACTTGATAAATATATTCTACATATATATCTAGAATGTGTGTGGATATTGTGTATTTTACTAAATAATAAAATCAGTCAGGAGACTTATATACACCACACATTTTTTACACAGAAATATACATATAATATATATATATATATATATATATATATAATCCATATGTACATTTCAAAGAAAAGTAACATGATTGAGGAAAGTTGTGTGTGTGTGTGTGCGTGTGTGCAGAAATCTGTAATGGTAACTCACTGACAGTGATCAAATATAATAATGAGTCAGTGCTGCTATTAGCATGTTAAGTAATGAAAGAAAGACATCACTCCTGCAGAGAGCAGGGGATGAATGAAGAGGTGACAGAGGAGCATGTCTGGAGTTACTACATTTAATTAAAGAAAATATTCCTTTGCTTTACCACCTTGTCAATTCAAGAATAATATCTGAAGTGAGTTTCATGTGAGTGTGTATTCTGGCAACTTATGTGTAAATTAGTGAAGTAAAACAAAGCAAACGAAACTGCAGGCAGAAAACAAAACAAAACACAACTCCTCGGTTAGCAGTTCATTACTGGCACAAAATATCTGAGACACTCAACTTAAAGGAGGAGTGTTTCAATCTGGCTGATGGTTTCAAAGGTTTCAGTCCATGGCTGTCTGGCTCCAAGGCAGAAACATCATGGTGGAATGGAATGATGGAAGACAGCTGCTCATACCCTGTGGGCCAGGGAGCAGGGATCTAAGTTTTCATCATCTTTGAATAGCACATCATATTATTAATCAAACAATGGACTCATCAACCGATGAAGTTAGAATCTTCACAAACCATTCACTTCCCAAAAGTTTATTAGCTGGAAACAAGGTCTTTAGCTTATAATTACTGGGGAATATGTCACATTCAAACTATAGTGGATACTTTATCAAAGAAGACACTGGGGGGGTGGAATTGGTCCCAATTTTATTGTGCAGTCATGCACCACACCACTGTAACCTGGCCCTCCAAATCCCTAGCTGGGATCCGAATGCTCTGGACACAGAAATGGAGTGATTATTTCCACAAAATCAGTCACCAGGTCAAACAGAATATGCTAACAGAGGATACAGACTACCTGTAGAATCATGATTCTCCGGAGTGGTACCTGGTATTCTTAC
>RJWM01033726.1:0-20339 GCA_004363535.1 Dasyprocta punctata
GAGGCATCACAATCCCTGACTTGAAACTATACTACAAAGCTACTGTGATAAAATCAGCATGGTACTGGAATCAAAACAGACCTGAAGATCAATGGAATAGATTAGAAGATACAGCCACAACTACAAACACACTTAGCCACCTCATCTTTGACAAAGGGGCCAAACAGGTACATTGGAAGAAAGATAGCCTGTTTAACAAATGGTGCTGGAAAAACTGGTTTTCTATATGCTGTAAACTAAAACTAGATCCATGCCTAACACCATGCACTAAAATAAAGTCAAAATGGATCAAAGACCATGTACATCATTTTGGAAATAAGTAATTATACAGTATTTGGGAATCTCAGTGTGATGGTCAAATATTTTGATAAAAAATTTTTATTAAGTCAAATTTTTCTTAAAATATTAAATCATAAATTATTAATAACATATGTGTAAGTATATACTGTTACACATAAAATGCAAATGCATCCACCTACTTTTAGATTTTGTTTCCAACACATTGATTTTCTAATGGTAACACAGTCATCTTTGTTGACTGTATTACCATCTGACCATCCAATGCCATTTCAAATTACGCTGGTAAATGATAGATGTAACAGTCAACAAAATTACTCCTGACATCTAGTGTGATAGTTAATTGTGCTGTCAGCTTGAATAAGAAACACGTGGTAGGTTGGTTTAGCATAAGTCTAGGTGTGTGTGGATGTCTGATTTAAGAGGGAAGATACACCCTGGGTATAGGCGGCAGCAACCAATAGCCTTGCAGCCTAAATAAAATAAAAAGGAAAGAAGAAAGTCTCACTTTTACTTCTTCAGAGGTGCTCCAGTCTGCCATTGCCTTTACACATCCATCACCAGGATTTTGGCATGGCCTGCCAACACAGACCCTTCAGCTTCTTGGTACTGACTTACACTGGACACTGCTGTGAGCACCAGGCCTTTCCTTTGACTTTTGACTAAATCCTTTTGCTCTCCAGCGTACAGATAGCCCTTTTGCATTTTTCCACATCTGACTCTGGAAGCAGCCATTGCAAGTCTACCTTGTAAATCCTTTATATATCATTTACACTATGTTGTTGTATTATATTATGTTTATTATATGTGTTCCCCTAGTGAACTTTAACTGATTCATCTAGGAATACTGTTTACTCTCCATCAGAGCACCTTTTGTATCGATAGAGAGACATAACAGAAGTGCTTGGTTTAAAATTCCATTATAAGAACCAGAGGTCTAGAAATAATACACTACCATCAGTGAGGAATATAGAACCTGCAAGAATAAGGAAAGTTGGTCAATTTCATATATGAAAAGCAAAAGATAGCTGGGTGGGGTGGCTCATGCCTGTAATCCCAATACTTGGGAGGCTGAGACAGAAGGATCACTACAAGTTCAAGGTCAGCCTGGGCTACAAAGTGAGTACAAGACCAGGGTGAACTACATAGTGAAACCTTGTCTTAAAAAAAAAAAGAAGGAAAAGAAAGTAAAGAAAAGCAAAAGATAAAAAAATATACACAAATGTATTTTAAAAGTAAAACTGCAGGGTTACAAGTTGAACAGCAGTTTATGAATAAAAGCACAATAATTCAATTTTCAATTTGTATTTTACAAAGAGAAAGGAATTTTTAAAATAATATTTAAGAAGTTGGTTGTAAATTATCTAAGGACTTCTTGCAAGTTTTAACTAGTTCATTGAAAGGAAAGAATGAAACTCAAATTGTTTTTCTATCAGCATATAATGCTGATGTACAGCTGATACTATAACAAAAATAAATTCCATATTGATTAAAAACTAAATATAAAAGAAAAATCTGTAGAAAAGATAACTTAACACTTACTTTAGAAGGAAAAGACTTTATAAACAGAAGCAAATATATCCTTAGAAAAGTATTTTCAGACAAAAGAATTTATATTAAGAATAAGACAAACTTTAAGAGAAAAAAAGGCATGAATAATTAATTCATGGAAAGGAAATTCAAATACAAAAAAATATGAAAATTAAAACTAATATGTGGCTGTCAAATGAGCTGAAATTTTAAAATAACATTATGAAATGGCAATGACTTATCGAACTATACACATTATAAATCATTGCAGAAATGTAATCATCATCAGGAAAGTTATTAATATGTATCAATAACTTTAAAATTTTTAAATCTTGATTCACTAATTTTATTTCTGGGAATATATCCCAAGTGAAAAGAAAAAAAATCCTAACCTTTTTTGGCAGAAACACTGACTTAATCATGATATTTATCCTTATAAGGAACTAATATCTAATATGGGTCATCAGGAAGAGGATATAGTGAATTCAGTGCTCTGCCATGTACTGGCACTAAACTTTCAACAGTCCATTCACATTCTCTGTATTTCAGTTGTTTTTCACTTTGGAATAAAGATAATAATAGTACTTACCTCATGGAGTCATTATAAGATTAAACAAATTATACATATGTATGTATACATGCATATATTTTTAGTTTTATATGTAATTATTACTCCAAAATTATATGAAACCACTCAAATTTTAACATGGAAAAAGTTTGCAATAGAATGCTACATGAAAAAGGAATATACTGTCACATAATGCATAAGAAACATAGTAAGTGACCAGCAAAGAGTATTACACCAAGATGTTAAAGATGAAAATGAAAAACAAACAAAAATATTTTGGTAAGAAATTGGTAGCACAAATTAAAACTTTACTGCAGTTTAGTTATCCAAGTTATCTTCTCTGGCATAAAGCTTAAGGTTGGTTTAACTGACTAGAGCTAATTATTAGTTTTCAGAAGCTAATAATTGTTGACTGTACAACCAACCAAACTAAAAGCTTTTTTTTCCTGAAACACTTTTTTTATGGATTTTAACATTTTACAGTCTATTTTATATTACAGAGTTCTCCACTGATTGCCATCCAAGTTTTCTAGCAAAAGCTCTAAGTGCAAAACCCTTGTCACTCACCCACACACAGCACAGACAGTGTCCGTTCTAGTTAGATTTGCAATATTAGCAGACTGAAATCAATAGTTCCTGAAGAGAACCATCTACTTTAGGGAAGCCAAAAGCTGTTTGTATTCTATTTATAGTAACTAATTTTCAAAGTCACATTCTCCCTGAAGATGAGCTTCAGTTCCAACTAAGGACCAAATGTTGTTGGGATTTTTTAAGAGTGAAAAGAAGGAGGGAGGAGCAAGCAGGAAGAAAAGGCAAGAGATAAAAAAACTACAGAAAAACTGTCTAAACTGCATTAGGATAACATAAAGGAAACCTCTTTCAGCTGTAGGATACATAAATAAAAGGAATTACATTGGTTGGCAGCAGTTTCCATCACTGTAGAAAAATCCTCATTTAAATCACTTACAAAGATAACATAAAGGGCACTTTTGTCTTCATGAATTTGCAGATAAGTATTTTTTAAGGAAAGAAAGCTAGTGATAGGAAAGGAGAAAGAGAAGGAGAGGTAGGGGTAAGGGAAAGAAAAGCTGGGAATGAGATTTGGTGGTGTTTCTTGCTAAAACTGAAACAGAATAGCTACACTTCACCAGAAGACTACATAAAACATGACAAAAATTGATGGGCTGCATTCATTAACATAAACTTGGAAAAAGGTTCATTTATTTTAACATTTTGTGTCCTTTTGACGGATAATCAGAGTTTATATTCTGAAAGTGATAAGATCCAAGTTTCAAACTGAATAATAAAAAGAAGTAGTGATTGATAGACAAATAATGGGTGGATCTTGACTCCTATGATTGGTCGATCAACTTAATATGTGACTTTAGAGGCTCATAGATTCAAATTAGACGTAATGTTCTAATCCCTCCTCAACATTTCTCATTGTTTGCTTGTATGGGGGTGTACAGAAAAGAGAAGACAGTCAATAAACTTATTAGACATTAAATTATTAAAGTCTCTTCCCTGGTAACTAAATCAGTTTCCCACCCCCTCCTCTAGCCCTCTCTCCCTTTCTCTCTCTCTCTCCCCTGCCATTCCTCCCTCTATGTACACATACATATACACATGAACAAACACATACACACATGCAGACACAAGCACATTCAGCCCCCACTAAACTTTTTATAAAACAAGCAGAATTTTGGACATATGGGCAGGGATCTCCACCCACTGTTTCCTACCCTATGAAGTATAAGAGGGATAAAGTATTAAGTTCATTTCACCTATCTACCTTTTTTTGTAATGTAACATGTCACTTCTAAAATCATACTCATTTGACATATCTAGGATGAGCCTTTAAGCTACACACATGTGCACAAATTTTAATGCTGCATGTATAACATTTTTAAAAGCCTGTCTACCTTTACACTCATCCACACATTTGTTATGAGTGACAAACATGCCAGTTTCTTTACTGTAATGTCTGTCATCACGAGTGAAGTACAACAAAGCTGGTAAGATAGGTGGCATTTAAAAATTTGCTGGCAAGATGTTAGCAATATCTTTTGGGAAACTAAAAATGTCTTCAGTTAATGAGAAACACCTTTGCTTTATCAATTAATGAGAGCATATTCTTGCTCTAAAGTCAACTCTTTTTTTCATTATCTGAGCTACTTTTCCCACTGATGTTCCAGTCAATTTAAACACAAGAATGCAGAGGGAAAAAAGTACAGTAACACTAGCCAATAGAGAACACGACAAAGAAGGTAGATCTCCAACAAGAAAAATTGCATTATGCATTTCAAATGCCCAAATGAAGTTTGGACCACTTATCTTCATTATGATTTCCTTCCATAAATATGCATGACTTGGAGTTAACTATATATTCTGGCAAGCAAAACCCTCAATATGTAATCATTCCACAGAAGTGTAATATGTGGAGTGTACAACATGTACTACCCAACCCACTCCATCTGATTATAATGGGAGCAGCTGATGACTTGGCAGAGGGAAGGCACTGGCCCAAACTGAAACATTCCAGAGGATCCATGGACTTTGGGAGGAGGGAAATCAAATTAGAATCTTCTCTAGTGGCAAAGCTTTATAATGTAAAACTAGGAGTATGTAACAACCATATATTCTGAAGGTGGGAAGTTGTTCTACAGAGAAAGAGTAGGAGACCCAAACAGTTTAAAGAAAAATAAAAGATTTGAACTTTTATTAGCAAAGCTATACCTTCATTGTGCTTTAGTCATGCTGAAATATACACCAGTATTCCTCTAAATTCTCCATTTACTTAAGCTCTTTGGAGTTGGGAGATGAATGCTATCAAGCTGACAGTGAAGGGGAAAACATGGAAATACTCTGTCATTACAATAAAAATAATTTTAATGTAAGTCTAGCTATTACAAACACCTATTCCTTCATTGGCACAGCCTTACAAATAGACAACTGTCTAATGAAGAGGACAGATCAAATATTTATCTCAACACAGTATTGTGTCGCAACATTTATTTACACGCCACAAATCCACCTGCGGTGGCATCAGAGGAAAAAGGTGTTAGAAAGGTGGCAGCTAAACTGCCTAGAATCTTGAGGAGGAGAAGGAGTTGACCTGAGGGAGCAGAAAGGAGGGGCCATCCAAGCACTTAAGCAGAGAACTGCCAACAAAAGTAAGAGGGAAAGCAAGACAACACAGAAGGTTTCCCAGGCAGATCTGCAGTTTGGTATGCTATCCTCTAACCATAGTTTTATTTTTAAAATACCTTTTTGCAATGTGTTTCCCCTCTTCACATTCCTCAACTGGTCCAAAATAAAGTTCATTTTTAATAAAATGTACTTCCTATTAACAGGCAAATCTTTCATTTTGAAATGGATAAATAAGAAATCTTCCAAAAAATTTCAGGTTGAATTTAGGTTCAGTTCTACAACACAGGAAAAAAATCTTGTGTGTCTATTACATATTTTTCATTGCAGACCAGATACAGTTCTGTTGTTTTTGTTGTTGTTTTGTTGTTTTTTTTTGTACTGGGTATCAAACTCGCAACCTCGCGCCTGCCAGGCAGACACCTGCGCCACTGAGCTAAATTCCTGGCCCTATTTTTTTGAGACAGGGTCTCACTATGCAGTTCAGGCTGGCCTTGAACTCACAATGATCCTTCTGTCTCAGCCTCCCAAGTACTGGGATTAAAGGCATGCACCACCACACTCGGCTCAGACCAGATACAGTTTTATTTGCTTTTATGTTCTCATTACACAGAACTGATAAGCAGGGTAGATTTGGCAATATTCTCTCATTTGTATTACAGAACTAATAATGTTAGATAAAGAATGTCTCAAATTTGTTGATATGTTTACTTGCCTTGATTATGTAATAAAGAATGACTTTTATTAACATCCTATAATAAGGATAGAATTCGTTAGTAGAAAAAAAGAAAGCCTTGCACTGCTTTGAAGTCACTTGTGTCTCAGTCAGCAGTTTTACTGCTCAGTCAGGTCTTCCTCTGGTTTCCAACTTCACATTAGGCCCTCTTTTGTTCCAAAGCCTAAGGGATTCTCTTTTTAAGAAAATAAAACCAACCAAAACAAAGCAGAACAAAGCTAATCAGAACAGAATGATGGAAATGATATAGGACTTCAAAACAAGATAATAGGAAATCAACAATGGTTACCATAATGTCTCTTGTTTTCTTCAAAATAGCTGTTCATACCATCAGACAAAAAAAAATCAAATAAAACAAAACAGAGTAAAACCAATCAAAACAAAAGAATGAAAACATATTTTAAAGAGAATAAAACCAAACAAAATAAAACAAAATAAAGCCAATCAAAACAAAACATGAAAGTGATACAGGATTTCAAAACAGGATAATAGGAAACCAACAATGGCTACATAATGTGCATCAGGTCCTCTTATCTCTGCTCCATCTGATGGAGGCTGTCATTTGCCCTGCTCTTGGATGAAGTTGGTACTGGGCTACTGCTTGCCACCTCACTGTCAGCCACAATTTGAGCTGTTACCCCCTAGCCCTGGTGTCATTTAGGTAGTTCTCACAGCCATTGTTGACAGTAGTTATCCCTTATCCCCACAGAATAGCTTCTAGATGAAGACTGGTAGGACCACCCTCATTCAGTTCATCCTAATTAGCTACTTGAACTGAAATTTTGACAGTTTTCAAGTTAGGCTAGAGCAGGAGGTGATCCTAATATGGACAGGAAAGATATATAAGGCAAAGCAAATGGAAGCTGAACAGCTAAATGCTGTAGTAATAGTTTCTGGCTTGATAACTAAATGATAATATGACATTTGTTCTATCTCTGTTATCAGCCACTTAACCCACAGACCTTCTGAGTTCAATGTCTTGAGAAGCAGCCTCACCCAGTTCACAGGCAAATTCTAATTTGGAGTATTAAAAGTGAGTAAGGATCTAGGGATTAAAGTCAAGTTAGTTTCTACTGTAGACTGTCCTGGAGCTAATTACTCCTTTAATAACCACAGAACTCCCTATCATGCTTTCTTATAGTTTAAATACAAAGTATCCCCCCAAGGCCCCTGTATTGAATTCTTGGTACCCAATGCAACAATGTTCAGAACCAGAACCTGGCGGGGTTGAGAATGAATCCTAGAGGTGCTAATCCCACAATGGATTGACCCACTGGTAAGTTCATAGCTGAATGGGCTATTAGGAGGTATGACCCAGTTGGAGGATGTAGATCACTTTGAACTTGAAGAGTCATCCTTGTTCCAGGCCCTTGCTCTCTCTCTCTCTCTCTCTCTCTCTCTCTCTCTCTCTCTCTCTTCCTTTGCTTCCTGGCTGCCATGAAGTGAGCATCCCTGTCCCACCAAGTGCTTTCTGACATTATTTTCTGCTTCACCTCAGTCCCAGAAAAATGGAATAAGCCAATCATTGATTGAAATTTTTGAAATTTTAAGCCACAATGAACTTTTCCTGCTTGAAACTGATTTTCTCAGACATTTGTCATAGTATACAAAACTAACGTGTTTTATGTGGAAGATCAGTGCTTTTTCACTTGGACCTTGTCTTAGTTACTTTCCTCTCATTGCTGAGACAAAACACTTGACACCCAATATGAAGGAGGGAAAGGTTTATTTAGCTTACAGCTTTTGGAGGTTTCAGTCCATACTCAGTTGGTTCCAAGGCAGGGTGGTGTGGCTGAAAGGCACCTGTTCATGGTAGGGACAAGACACAAGAGCTAAAAGGGCAAAAGGGGAAGGCATGCCACCTTCCCTCCCTTATACTGTATGCTGGCTCCACCCTTGGGCGGGTGCAGCACTTACCGCCAATCCCAGTGCTAGACAATGAGCCAATCACAAACATTAGATTCAGCCTCCTCCAGGACCACTTGAGGTTTTGGGGGGATGTTTAAACACAAACCATAACAGACCTTATGATGACAAAACAGTATCTCCTACATTTCTACCTGTAATCTATCTCCTTTCCCAGTATATTCACTTATTACTAAACTGCAATTCTGATTTACTTCCTATATTGGTTATTTTTTGTCTGATTCCCACTAAGATCCATATTCTGCCCTATTCTGTGTTTCAGGAGGCTAGCTACCACCTAAAAATTGTATCACCATGTTTCTTTGCCTCCAGGATTCTGGCTGATCAAATAGGCACTTACCAGTAGAAGATTAGAGGTAAAGAGGAGAAAAAGAATCAGGATATTTTTTTCTCTTTTCCTTCCCCACTGACACAGCTTCATTCCTCCACACTACAGCTCTAACTCCTCCAGGTTTTAGGTTCTCATTTGGCTACTTGTAAATAACACTACTTTGTCTCATTGTTTCCTCACTCCTGGAATGATAACACATTTCTAGGAGCCTCACCAGCCACATTTTACACATGTAGTCTTCTCCACACCTCTGTGAGTAGCCACTTAATTAACATCTCTTCATTTGAACCATCTAAAATGATCTGTGTTTCTTTCTGAGACCCTGATAATACAATTTGTGGAGTGGACAATAACCCTTTTGGGCAGCCCAAAATCCACACCTTGACCCACATACTGCTTAATAAAATCAGCATATTTCTATCCAGATTTCTATTCTCACCCTGAAAAAACACATGTTTTGGGGTAACTTATTTCACCTCTGACTCTGAGAACTATACATAAAACTCAGGCTTATGCTCACTAGTGCTATCCTAGCTTATTATAAGTGAGTGGTTAGAGATAACTTAAAATACCCCATTTAGATTGAAACTCAGAGATTCCACTGGATGGCCAAGAAAGACAAGCTTTATTCCACCAGATGAAACTGAATTGAAGATATGACATTATGAATATCTCAAGATGAAAATGCCAGGAGGATATCATGTGAATGAAAATGATACTAGTGAAAGCATAAAGGAAAGAATTACAAAGAACACAGTTTCTTAGTTACACCATTTACACAGCTAGATCAGTATGATTTGACAATAACTTCCTATGAATTTTTAAGTAAAATGAGCTTCAGCTCCTTTAAGTTGGGTATTTAGCCACTGCAAAAGCAAGAATCCTAAAGAATAAAGTACTACTTCAAATTCCCAATTTAGTAATCTGCCATATCTATCTCACTCTCCCTGTGAAGGTTACGAACTTGTGCCATCTATATCTTCAAGTCCCTCCACTGAGGAGTCGCCCTTGCCTGCATCATCCACCTGTTGGGACATCCCACCATACCACCTCAAACCCTAGCTAAGCATCTTCTTGACACACAAGTGAAAACGACTAAAGTCCCTGGACAGCATGCCTGGGTAGACGTGTTCCCGCATCATCCACATATAGTGTCCGTACCGATGAGTGTTCCCACATCTATTCTACTTACTAAAAATAAACCACTGTTCCTCACCAACATAATCTAAGATACACCAACCATGTGTCTCCTGAGATATTACTTTCCTATCCTCTAAAACGTGCTGCTGTGGTTTGAATATGTCCCCCAATGTGTTGAAAGGTTAATTCCCAGTGCACTCTTTTAGTGTGTTGAGAAGTGAGGTCTAACAAAAAGTGATTAAGTCATGGAGACACTGTCCTCATGAATGGATTAATGTCACTGTTCTGGGAGTGGGTTTGTTAACATAAGAGTTATAAAAGTGAGTTTGGCCCTCTTGTTCTCTCTCTCATGCATGCTCTACTTCCCTTTTACCATAGTATGGTAGGAAAAAAAAGACCCTTACCATATACACCTCTGATTCTTGAACTTCAAGGCTCCTAAACTGTTAAGACATAAATTATAAATTATCTAGTCTGTGGGATTCTATCACAGTAACACAGAACAACTAAGAAACTTGCTAGCCTCCTTTTTCTTGATGATACTGTTCACCAGGTCCCAAATTCATCCTCGTATAAGCATATTCTCAGATAGGCTCCAGAATATTTCTTTTCTTGTTTTTCTCATATACTGTAGAACAGAATAACATGTATCAAGCAGACTTTTGCCCTATTTCTATAGCTCTACAAAATGGCAGCATTTATCATAGCTTCCTCACTCTCTCCAAACTTTTTGGCCAATATCCCAGCATTATTCTCTACTATAAATCTTCCCAAAGATGTTGTAGTCAGGGGTGCAAGGAAAATGATTACATACAGGTTACATAATTTATAGTATTATTTTGTAATAGTCACCCAAAAGTTCAATACAAGAAGTGCAGGAGATCCATCCACACACTAATGATCTAGAGAATCCAGCTGAGAGCCTGGATCCCATGGCAATATTCTGCATGAGTTCAGTTGAAGACCTAGAGCCCAGGGCACTGTACCCCACAAATCCAACTGGAGGCCTAGAGCCCATGACAATGACTCATGCAAGTCTGTTTCACAATCTGTGATGGGAAGGCCCAAAGTTTAGTGGTGGAAGTGAGAAAGTCCATGCCAGTAGGGTGAAGGATCTATGCCAGTAGGTTGAGGGTTCTGCACTGGATCCAAGAAGCAACACTCAAAATAAGGAACAACGCTCCCCCAAAAAGTACTGCAGTCATCCTCAGCTCCTCAGACAATGAGAACAGTTGAGTACATATCAGGAAGCCAACATGACAAGCTTGTTTTGGAGATTAAAGAGCACACATCTTCCCACAGGAAGTGATGCTCAAAGTAAGGATCAGAGCTCCCCCAAAGTGAGCCACAGCCATTCTCAGCAACAAGGTTCTGAGCTCCTCTAATGATAACAGCTAAGTTCATATCAGGGAGGCCAGGATGACAAGCTCCTCCAGGAAAACCAACAGCTCCAAACAACAACAGTTAGGAAAACCCACAATGCAACTCTTCCTCTCCAGGTCTCCTTTTTCTGCAGGCAACAATCCTCATGTGGGCCATCCACACTCAGCACCACACTGATCCAGTTCAGCTGGTATTTAAGTTGACCACTAGTTTTTAACCCACTACAAAAGACCATGTGGATATATTCACAAATCTATTCATTCTATCAAAATATTTTAAATAACTATATACAGAATACCTTACTGAACCCTAAGCATAAAGATAAATAAAATTTGAGTTTCAAGAAATTGCCTTAAGAAATGTTGACTACCAGGAGAAATAAGAAAAACACACAAATATGCTCATGAATTTAGGCAAAATATTAAAAAAAAAATGTACCATAATAGAGAATATAGAGAATCCTAAGGAAGAAGAAATGATTCCTAGATGGAGATATGACAGCAAAAAACTGAGAAGGGATGCATTAACATTTATAGAATGCCTGCTACTAGTCAGCCCTCAGAGATTGTATAGTACATCCAGTTCTAACTCAATATATCTCCTCCTCTCAAACTATATAAAGCCAGACAATACTTATAAAAGTAAAAGGCAGGTGAGACCATGTAACTCCCCTCTTCAAAACATTCCAGTGGCTTGTGATCTCAATCAGAGACAATGCCCTTCCTAACGTGACCTAAATATTCCACATGACTGAGCTTTTTCTTTTACCCTCATCTCACTCTGCACTAGGCAACTGAGCACAATATTGTTGGAACAGGACATGCACATATGCACTTCAGAGACTGGATCTGCAGTTCCCCCAACCTGGAATGCTCTTTCTTCCCATATTTCTAGGCTTTTCAGACTATCTTATTAAAATAAAAATCCCACTCTATCTTCATTTTCAGTATTCTCTACCGTTCCTCCATTCCTCTTTTCACCATTTCTAGTCCTCTGTTTTGTTTTTTATTCACTCACTTATCTATCCCCACTACAGTATAAGTCAAATGAGGTCAGTGTTGGTGAGGAATATGTTTTGTTCACTGGCCTATGATATTACCACTTAAATATTTGTCAAGTGACTGAATTTTGTACCATTTATTGTTTAAAACAGTCCTAGATATGGGTAATGTCTACATTTTGCAGATAAGGATACTGAGGGTCAGAGAGTGGTGATTTTCCCTGGAAAACAGAGCTAGCAAATTTTATCAACAGTCTAGAATCAATCTGTTGAACAATAAGATTCATGAATTTAGGCAAAATATTAAGCTTGGGGAATGTATATGAAACAGATGTATATAGATAAAAAGTAGATGAAGACAGTATGAATGTGAGTATAATGTGCTTCAAAGACGATTTAAAAAATAAATTTTGCTGGGCATGGTGGTCCAGGCCTATAATCCTAGAACTCTGGGAAGCTGAGAGAAGAGGATCACAAGTTCCAGCCTGGGCAACTTTGTGACTTGTTAAGACTTTGTCTCAGTTTTTTTTTTTAAAGGCTACAGATGAACCTCGAAATGAAGGCCCAAGATTTAATTCTTCAGTACTACAAAACAGACAAACAGATGGACAAACAATTCAATAAATTTTTAAAACTGAGGATAAAATTAGTCCATTCTGATGGTTTAATAATGAATCCTATTTTTTCATTAGCAACGTCGGGGACTGTAAGTAAAATAAGGCTACACAAAGATGGTAACAAGGCAAATTCCTGCCTAGGCTGACAAACCATAAGCCACTTTTTAGCAACTCAATTCCAATGTTCCTTCCAAAAGGTGACACATTTAAAAATAAAAGGAGAAAGGAGTGAAAACCTCAGATGCATTTATATTATGTGTGCTATCTCAAATTAGCATAGATAACCAAAAGTTGGTTGTACCTATAAAACTTAATCTCTATAACTATATTGAACATTAATTAGGAAATTTAGCTCAAATATTACACCTTCAAAAAAATTCTGGACAATATGTTATGAGACATGCAGATGTGATAAATATAATTCTATCATTTAAAAAATAGGGGTCCTGGCTTCGCAAGAGTAAATCAAAGAATCACAAAGTCAAGAACTATCAACATTCATAAACGTAATTACTAACCTCTTCATTTTGCAGCATTAAAGACTAAGGAAATTAAGTGGCATATTGAGGTCCACACAGTTCACGAACACCGAGTGTGAACCAGGACTCAGGTTCCTGCTTCTAAGTTCACTATCCATTCTGCCACACCAAGAGCCTGACTCCTACTGAAGTTTTACAGATAAAAATAAGGTTGTAAGGTTGTAATAAGGCATGTAATATCTTAATTCTGCTTAATGGAGCACCCCTGAAAGAATATTTAAGTAAATGTCTGGGAACCAAAAGTCACTGGTTCAATTTCCAGTTAATATAGAGACTTTATTCACTGAATATTAACTGAAATGGTTTTTATGTTAATAGAGTTTGTTTTACCACTGATTTTCATAAAAGCATCGCCAGGCAGTAAAAATATGTGAACCATTCTTACAGGAGTCTCCAAAACAAAATCCGACATTCAGGATGACATTTGTACAATTTAGAACTCAAATATTTCATTCTCTTCATAGAAGTTACTATCTCAAGGAGGCACATTGTCTTCTAGACCCTTCCATAATGTCTGCATTCCAACAGCCTCACGTTATCCCTTGAAATTCTGTACTACTATTTCTTCCTCTAATTGTACTGTGTTTTAAACTTTAAACTACCCTAAAATAGTCTTAATTTTAAACTGATCCAAAAAGTAGGTAAACATAAGTAGAAGAAACTTAGAAGCTGCTCTAATTCAGCAATCTCACACATTCACAAAAGTTTTTGTTTCCAGGAACTGTGAAAAAAACTGCAAAATTATACAAATAGGCAAAAGTTATTTTAAAAAGCAACATTTTTGGTAAGACATCAGATATCTTTGTTGAAGCAGTTTTAGGACTGAGTGCCTTATGTTCAGTTATCTTCTCAGAATTTTATTTTTTTCTTTACCTTTGCATTTTATGAATTCTAGTGAGATAACCAAAGCATGAAATAATCATAAACAATCTTGTGTGATAATCTACCATGAAATTCCAATGGAATAACTGAAATAAAGATGTCAATGTAGCACCCCAGTAAGAAGCGGCACATGTAAGCATTAAGAAAAAAAAAAGAGAGAGACATTCATTCAATTGAGTTACTGCCACTCTAGGACTGAATGAAACAGAGCAAAAGATGAATGCACAAAACAATCTATCAGATTAAGTGAAATGGAATGAGAAACGCTTTAATTGGATAAAATATAAGAGCTGAATTACAAATGCCACATAAATAAACAGCTCTAAATAATGTTTTTCCAGTTAAATAATGACTTTAATAAAACAGATGAAAATGTAGGCTGTGTTGTTTTTTCTGCCTGTCAGAGTCTCATTAGCATTTCAATTTAAATTCTACAAGTGCACTCAAATCTCTCATTTGTACATCTGGCATAACTCAAAACACTGCCTTATTTGTTAAAAAGAAAAAAAATAAGGCAAATGAGCCAATTCACAATATCTTGCAGTGGTATTTTAATGGGTGAAAACAATGTTGTTATTTTAGTGTTGTGTAACAGCAGGGGTCTCCATGTGAAGAAATGAAAAGATTTAGATAATACTTTCGAAGAAATTTTCTACTTATAACAAAATCATGAAAGCACGAAATTAAATGCTAATGTTGTCTTTATTTCAAATACAGAATTAACACATATAACCTTTTCTTCAACATTTAGAATAACTTAGGAATGATAGTTAAAGAAATAATAAAGTAATAATTCCAGGCAAATAGATACTATTTCAAAGATTTTTGTGAAAAAGTTTTTCTATCAAACCATCATAAATACCAAAACAAAAAAAAAAAGAAAAAAGAAGGGAGAAAATTCTTCAAACTATCTGTGTTTAGTAATGGCTCTAAATCAATAATGTACATAAGAATCACAAAAAACAGTTTCAAACTGTGTATTACCAGGGGCAAGAACCACAAGTATAAGAAACGAAAATGTGAATAGCATATATTACAAGTGATTTTGATGCAAGTTGTCTGTGGACCACAATTTGAGAAACATTAATCTGCATGTTAAAGTTCATACTCTTCAGACTGACAACTAACCTTTCATAATCTGGTTTTCTCCTACCTCTTAGTCATTATTCCATAAGATGAACCACCCAATTCAAGCATCTAAACTTCACTACAACCATCTTATCTTAGTGTTGAGTACCAAATTCTAGATCTGAATCTCCTAAATCCTTGATAGAAAGGTTTGAATACTGAATAGTTAATGATCAGTTTGGTATAGCTCAAGGCATCATGGAATATGAAGAATCGATGATAGGTATTGGTCTTAATACAGAGATCAGTATCAGTCTTGTAAATCAAGTGTCCCAACAAGCATGTAGAACACATATTAAACAAGGAAGAACAGTACAGAACTACTTTCCCTCAGATAACTGGTCCTTGCAAAATTAACTTGAACCACTTACTAAAGGATTTCTTCTGACACAGGAACTTGGAAAAATACAAATGCAAGCTTTTTTGTGCTACATCTAACAAAATTTAGTTCTAATTGTAACTGTACTAATGCTTATATCAAAGAATAAATCAGGTATGTCTTTTGTTGACACTTCTGAAATTACTTCATGATAACATGATTTAACATTTGTCAATTCATATGTAACCTTAGAGATAAGAAGAAACGTCTTCTAACAGGAATATTCAAGAGTTCCATCAATTTTCCAGATGACTTCTCTTAAATTTGTTATTTCAGTTAGTCTCTTTTTAAGTTTCATCATATTACTACCCTTACAATTTTATTTTTGTCACTGACAACCATCAAATCTTCCTTTATAAGTGATTTTATATGTGGTTCAATAAATTATTCAATGTCATTTTACCAACTTTATGAAATCTTTATATTCCTCAAAATTTTCTACTTTGCATTGTCAATTTACCTTGTATTCTTTAAGATCTGAAAGCATCAACTAAAAGCATGAACATATTTATCACATTTCTTAATCATTAAAAGAACAGCAAAAATATTGATGTGATAGGGAAAGATAGAATCTGTGTTCCTCTGAGCAAAAACTAATCTCATTTATGTCTGCTTTATCAGGGAATGTTTTAATAGTATTTTAATTCCCCACAGAACTAAGGAAGATGTGGATTACAAACATTCTGGTAATATCCCCTATGGGTCTCCAAGAAAGCAATCAGCACTGAAAACATCTGTCAGAAGCTAGTTAAAAAGCTCCACCAGGCTAAGCATCAAAAAGAACAGAGATAGAGCCATATACCCTGGAGGAGATAAGAGCGTCACATGCCACTGTGTGTTGGACTTGCCAGTGAGGAACACACACTCAAATGACAAGTCAACTAAGTCAAAGAAAAGGTTTGAAAAATGACTTTTGCACTTTTAATACACTAACATTTATGTTTTAGCATATCAAATATCATGTGTATCCTAGGCAGTTAAATATATATTTGGTTATTGAATCATCAGAAAAGTCGTATAAAGCAGGTAACATTATTCCTCTGTTAGTTTTCCATTATTATGACAAAATATCTGAAAAAAAAACAACTAAAAAGAGGAAACATTTATTTTGGCTCATGGTTCCAGAGATTTTGGTAAATAGTCATATGACTTCATCTTTTTTGGACCTGTGGCAAAGCAGAAACATCATGGCAGAGAGGCATGGAAGAATAAAGCTGCTCACCTTATGGAAGGTAGGGAGACAGCGGGTGGGGAAGGAGACGGCAGGAGAGGGGTGGAGGAGGGAGGAAAGTGGAGAGGAACTAGCATCCAAACACACTCTCTGAGACTATACCCCACTATGACCTACTTTCTCCAACTGGGCCACACTTACTAATAGCCTACTGAGGTATGAACTGATGAATGGATTAACCCACTGATGAAGTTAGCACCCTATGAACACTGCTACATTGGGGGAAAAAAAGCCTTTTTTAATATATGAATTTTTGAGGAACATTTCATATTAAAACTATAGCAATCACCATTTACGAAAAAGGCAATGGAAACTTAAAAAGGCAAGTTGATTCTACGTCTTAGATCTAGCAAGTTACCTGAGTTGGAATTTGAACCCAATGATTGTGACCTTAAAATTCATCTTGTAAATTAGTCTCCTGCTTACTGTTGCATTTTATATTGTTTTACTTTATATTTTGTTTAAAGATTCAAGAAATGCTTTAATCACATTGCCCATAATTAAATTAATTCACATCTTCAAGCAGATGCACAACCAGTTTACCATTTCCTTAAAATTAAATTTACTTTTTTTCTTAACAATTGATTATCAGTTTATTAAAACAGTTGCCTTAGACATCTGCGATAGTGACTTCAACCTCCACTCCTGGCTCGATACTGATGGAAGTAATCTGCTTAACAATCTCAGAAGCACTGTGCAAATCAATGAGTCACTTGTGTATCCTCATCTGGAAACGATCCCATGTCTTAGAACCTTCACCACAAGGCGTTTTCCTTGTAGTGATTCTCAAGGTCTTGGCATGCGAATGGGTCCTTTCACTTTGAGATTCTTGTCCTTTGCACCTCTGATCAAGTCAGCACACACCTTTTCCAGCGACTTCACGTTGCGGCTGGTGAGAGTAATCCTAATTCGGTGACTCGCCACCTCGGGTTCCACGGGTCTTTTTCCAGTATCTTAAAACGTCGTGGCGGCGGCGCGGCTTCCTGACCGACTTGTTCCTCTGCAAGAGCGAACAGCGGTGAGTCAGGTGCAGGAGCGGACGCTACCAAGACCGGCGATTCCCACTATCACCTCTTGCTCAGAAAGAAGTAAATTTACTTTTATGATGTCAAATAACAAACAAAGGAGAAATGTACCACTCCCTAGTTACAAAGCATCCATCTGAGAAATATGAAAGGAGAGAATTTTAATATCTTAATATCTAAGAGTTGATCAGAATACGTAAAAACTTCTAGATATATAGAAGAGAACAGAGGACTGAGAAATAAACCAGCTACAGGCATGTGATTCTTGAAAAAGGGCCAAAAGCATACACTGGAGAGAAAGATAGCTTCTTTAACAAACTGTGCTGGAAAAACTGGTTATTTTATATAGAAGACTGGAACTAGGTTTCTGTCTCTCACCCTGTACAAAAGTCAATCAAAATTGATCAAAGACCTTAGTATAAGACCCAAAACTTTAAACTGCTAGTAGAAAAATACAGGGAAACATTTCAAGTTATAAAAACAGGTAATGACTTCCTCAATAGGACTCTAAGACTCCAGTAGTTCAGGAAATAACAGCAAGGATTGACAAATGTGATTGTATCAAATTTAAAAAGCATCTGCAAAGGAGAGTGAAGAGACTGTCTACAGAACAGGAAAAATCTTACCATCTACTCTTCCCACAGATGATTAATACCAAAATATATAAAGAACTCAAAAAACTTAACTCCAAAGACCCCACGAACAATCCAATAAAAATGGGCAAATGAACTGAAGAGATATTTTTAAAAAGAAATTAAAATGACCAATAATTACAAAGGAGGTTCAACATCTTTAGCCATCAGAGAAATGCAAATGAAACCACTGAGATACCATTTCAGCCTTGTCAGGATGCTTAACAAAGATTTAAAATATCAAACAGTAGTCATAGTTTATACTGCAAAATTTCTGCACAATCTCTAATATTAAGGCAATTTACTAGTATTCTTTCAAGACATACAAGGAATTAAAGCTGTGCCTCTACTGTGTCACTGACCTCTATACTTCTATATAAATCAATATAATTTCAAACCAACATAAAACTAAGATAAATAAAGGAAAATAATGAAATAGTAATTATGTCAACTTTCACTTTTCTATGGAGCCTATACTGCTTTGCAAATATTCTTAGACTGAATAGAGAAAATATAAAAACCTGAACACCACCTAAAGCAATTTTTAATAACATATAGAATTTTTAAAAGAAAAATTTCAACAAAAGAATAAAAGCAGACAAAATCTCAGCAGTGTACTCTTTATCATATCATTAAATAATATAATATTCCATAGAGGCTAGTTTGGAAGTAACATCACAATGCTCTCAACACAGAATATTGAGTAAGCGTAAATCTGGAATGTATACAAAAATATTCACATAAAGAACCATAAATGTGTCTTCTACATCATGCTTTTCACATTAAATCTGTAAGGGCCATGAATTTCATACTTAAAATATTACTATGATTCTAAAAATCAATGCTATGTAAAACAGGTATCTTCCTTATCCATTTTACTCTGTTCTCATTCGCCTTTCTGTCCATCTAGTTTCTACTCTTTAGGTAACTAATTTCTTCAGCTTCTGGTGTATTTCCCTTGTATTTCTTTTACACAAGGAAGATGCACACAAATTTATTTTCTTATATCATTTTTCTCATATGAAAGATAGTGCTGTATAAGTACTCTGTTGCATTTTATTATTTTTGTTTAACACAATATTCTAAAAATCACTTGGGTTAGGTTCACAGATATTTTTCTCATTATTTTCAGTAGCTACAAGGTACTCCACTGTATGAAGAAAAATATACTATAATTTATTCAACCACTATGCTATTTGAGAACATTTAAATTATTTCCAATATTTTGCAATTATAGATAAAGCTACAGTGACTATCTTCATAAATATGCATTTTAATGTATTTGAGAGGTATCCTTATGATAAGTTCTTTTGTCAATTCAAAATAAACTTTGTTTTTTATAACTTTTATTGCTACATGTTTGCAGTACATAATGAAGACACTTGTCTGGAGAGTTGGTACATGTACATAGCACACCTTAATTCTTTCATCACTTTCTCCTCCCCTTCTGCTCCATCTCTTGGTTCTCTTCCTCTTTGCCAAAGATCTATCCCTCTATTTCCTATTATTTATATTTTATTTTACTCTTTATCGGTATTTTGAGTTTCTTTATATAAGAGAAACCATATTTAAGGTTCTTGTTTGATTTAGTTCACTTAACATTATGGTCTCAACAATTGGGAGGGGAATGGGCGGAAAGGGAAAAAGGAAGAGGAGGGGATATAAACCTGTATATGTGTATATGTAAGATAACTAAAAAGAACACTGCTCAATGTATTCGTTATTGAGAGGGAACAATTAATACTCATACGATTGGATCAATCTTGCATGTCTATATCTGTTAATGTAAGAAACCATTTTAAAGATAACGATGCGCAAATTGCAACCATTGTCAAGCTTCTATCTTCT